>CM077652.1:11825198-11860198 GCA_039707465.1 Rhabdophis nuchalis | reverse complement strand
ATATTTTCTATATTCCATTCCATTCCATTCTATTTTCTATTCTATTCTAAATTTGTATTCTATTCTGTAATTCTATTCTGTAATTCTATTCTGTAATTCTATTCTGTAATTCTCTGTACTCTACTTTCTATTCTATTCTATTCTATTCTATATATTCTATTCTATTTTCTATATTCCATTCCATTCCATTCTATTTTCTATTCTATTCTAAATTTGTATTCTATTCTGTAATTCTATTCTGTAATTCTCTGTACTCTACTCTATTCTATTCTATTCTATTCTATTCTATTCTATTCTATATATTCTATTCTATTTTCTATATTCCATTCCATTCCATTCTATTTTCTATTCTATTCTAAATTTGTATTCTATTCTGTAATTCTATTCTGTAATTCTCTGTACTCTACTCTACTCTACTCTATTCTATTCTATTCTATTCTATTCTATTCTATATATTCTATTCTATTTTCTATATTCCATTCCATTCTATTTTCTATTCTATTCTAAATTTGTATTCTATTCTGTAATTCTATTCTGTAATTCTCTGTACTCTACTCTATTCTATTCTATTCTATTCTCTATATTCTGTTCTATTTTCTATATTCCATTCCATTCTATTTTCTATTCTATTCTAAATTTGTATTCTATTCTGTAATTCTATTCTGTAATTCTCTTCTACTCTACTCTATTCTATTCTATATATTCTATTCTATTTTCTATATTCCATTCCATTCCACTCTACTCTACTCTATTAACACTGAGTGACCCCACTCCCTTCTAGCACTGATGAAGTTACCTAGTTGGGTCATGAAACATCTGCAAGGAAAACCACCAAGCTCAGAGAGAGCCATCTCATTGCGCCCCTGAGCTACAAGGGTTTTCCTTCATTACAGGCTCCTTGAAATCGCCCTGGTTGAACACCCACCCTAAATATCATTTGGGGTGGCAGCCAGCCAGCTTCTTTAAGAGGGAGGCCGATGCGATTAACGTTACTGCTATTGTTTCCATGCAAATCAGGCAAAGATCCAGCTTGAATGGGCAATTTAATAACGGCACGCGTTACCGCCACGGCGTTAAGATACGCCCAGCCTGCGAGCTAAAATTAAAACTCTCAATACCATTCCACCAAAACTCTTTGAATACCGAGGGAGAGTTTCAAATGTTCGCTTTCGGCAACGAATCACGGGGAACCGTGCGAACGAGAAAGTTAAACAGTGGAGAACCAGGGTGTTAAAACGGCGGGCGCCTTTCCCGGCACCCAATTGCAAAAAAAAAAAAAACCAAAACACAACTCGAGTCGAATGAGCGAAAACATTGCCTGGAAATAAAAAGCCAGCTACAGCAATCAAGGAGGGTTAATAGATTTTCACTGCATTATTAAGTTCTAATTTCTCATTTATTAAAACATTCAAAGTCATCTTGCCTTCAGGGTATTCCATGCAAATTAGCTCTCTCCGCGAGATGCTTCTCCAAACCTCCAGAATTAGCAGGAGGAAGGACTCGGGGTAGTATCTTTAGATAGTAACTAAGAACCGAGAGGCCTTTCATTGGCCGTCGGAGGACCGGTGGACACGTAAAGGTTCGGAATGAAACCGAGAGGGTTGGATGGGCCACGACAAAGGAGGCTTCCCAACCTCACTTGGGATTCTCCTGTCTTTAAGCCACGGCCCACCATTGCTCGACCCACTTCCCTGAGAGGCAAGGAGCAGCTTTGCAGAGCGTTCTCACTAGCTGCTATTTATTTAGCAGGAACAGTTGGGGGTACGTGGTAGGAGAGATCGCACAAGGCTTGGGAAGAGGGCATTTGAGGATTTTAGAGATCTTTGCTGTGAATATCAAAATGGGGACAGATGAGAGAGAAAGAGAGGGAGGGAGGGAGGGAGGGAGGGAGGGAGGGAGGGAGGGAGGGAGGGCGACGCTGTTGATAGATAAATGATAGACAGAACACATAGAGAGTTACACATAGATAAATGATAGATGCATGGATGGATATATAGGGATAGATAGGGATAGATATAGACGATATGATGGATGGATGGATGGATGGATGGATGGATGGATGGATGGATGGATGGATGGATGGATGGATGATAGATAGATAGATAGATAGATAGATAGATAGATAGATAGATAGATAGATAGATAGATAGATATTGGATATATAAAGAGAGAGAGAGAGACAGACAGACAGCCATAGACATAGATGATATGATACAATAGATAGATGGATGAATGGATTAGATTATAGAGAGAGAGAGAGAGAGATTGAAAGATAGATAGATAGATAGATAGATAGATAGATAGATAGATAGATAGATAGATAGATAGATAGAAAGATAGATACATAGATAGATAATACATAGATAGATACATAGAGATGGATGGATGGATGGATAGATGGATGGATGGATGGATGGATGGATGGATGGATGGATGGATAGATAGATAGATAGATAGATAGATAGATAGATAGATAGATAGATAGATAGATAGAAAGATAGATACATAGATAGATAATACATAGATAGATACATAGAGATGGATGGATGGATGGATGGATGATAGATGATAGATAGATAGATAGATAGATAGATAGATAGATAGATAGATAGATAGATAGATAGACAGACAGACAGACAGACAGACAGACAGACAGACAGACAGACAGACAGACAATACATAGATAGATACATAGATAGATAGATACATAGATAGAAACATAGAGATGGGTGGATGGATGGATGGATGGATGGATGGATGGAGGGAGGGATGATAGATAGATAGATAGATAGATAGATAGATAGATAGATAGATAGATAGATAGATAGATAGATAGATAGATACAGAGGTAGATAGATAGAGATAGAGGCAAAGACAGAGAGAGAAAAGGAAGAAGGGGAGGGGGCTGGCCTTGTGTGCTGCTACCACCACAGACATTTATGCCTTCCTTCCTGCTTCCAATAAAGCATCTTAAACAGCTTTGTCGTTTCTGGTGAAGCTCCTGCTATAAACAAGTTGCCGTAATGCCTCCCAGGCTGGAGCGTCTGATGCACTGAGAATGATCATCATCGCTTTGTCTGCTTTCCCACAAATCGTCCTCGGGGGTATTCTAGGATCCCACCAGTGCTGAGCAAATGGCCCATGATTTCCAAACAGGGGTTCTTTTTTTGCGCTCAATTCTAAGGCGCCGTTGCAAAGTCTCGCCTCCCAGATCAGCTGAGTCTCTTGAGTTGAGGCGGCTCTGGGATGAGACCAAGACGGGAAAACACTCCCACTCATCAACCACACATGCTCTCGGGGAGCGTCTTCCACTTTTTACCGCCGTCAAGAGAAATGTTTCTTCCTGTATTACTCTCCTGGCAGCTTTCCCTCCCGCATCGGTCGTCGTCGTCGGCGTCGCCAGCTCTCCCTTCCATGCCTGCGCATATTTTAAAGCAGAGCGCCGTAAAGAGAAGGAGCGCGGAGGAAAAAGCACGGGATGAATAATTCACCAGCGGGCCCGGGCGAAATTAAAAATATATTTCATCTGTTCCAAAGGTCGGCGTGATTAAGGAAAGGCCAGGGAGACGTCAGCCCAGGTGGTGGGAAGGAAGGAAAAGAGAGATAAACAAAACTCAAATTATATCTCGCTTTCTCAACAACCCGTTTGTTCAAAACGATGCCTCGCTTTGTGGATTTAACTCACGGTTAAGAAGGTACATCGTCGCGCTCTTAATAAGTAAAAACTGTGCAGAGAGTTCTGGAATTGCCCAGACCCTGAAACACAAAAAGGACCCCTTGTTCCTCATTTACTTGCCGACGTAAAGCAATTATTGAGGGTCCTTGATGCTCTCTGAGCTTGGTTGTTTTCTTGTAGACATCTCATGACCCATTTGGGGAACATCATCAGTGCTAGGGGAGGTTGGGAGGAGGAGGAGGAGGAAGAAAAATTAGAATTAGAGGAGGAGGAGGAGGAAGAAGAGAAGGAAGAGGAGGGAGAGAAAGAAGAAGAGGAGGAGGAATTAGAATTAGAAGCAGAAGAGGAGGAAGAGAAGGAGGAAGAAGAAGAAGAGGAGAAGGAGGAAGAGAAAGAAGAGAAGGAGAAGGAGGAGGAGAAAGGAGAAGAAGGAGAAAGAAGGGGAGGAAGAATTAGAATGAGAAGAATTAGAATTAGTTAGAGTTAGAATTAGAGGAGGAGGAGGAGGAGGAGGAGGAGGAGGAAGCACTAGTTGTTGGTGATCTTTGACCTTGACTGCTTCC
Source organism: Rhabdophis nuchalis (assembly GCA_039707465.1). Taxonomy (NCBI): domain Eukaryota; kingdom Metazoa; phylum Chordata; class Lepidosauria; order Squamata; family Natricidae; genus Rhabdophis; species Rhabdophis nuchalis. The sequence goes on along the minus strand of CM077652.1, from coordinate 11,855,959 downwards.
TTACAGACATTTCATAACCCAGCTACGTAACTTCTTCAGTGCTGCAAAGGAGGAGGAAGAGTGGGCGGGGAAGGACTGTGGGCTCCTTGGTGCTCTCTGAGCTTGGCTCTTTCCTTGCAAACACTCCGAGAAAAATAAGAAAAAAATCAGCATCGATCCCTCGACGAGGACAGCTAAGATGCGTCACAACTTCCAGCCATGTTTGAGACCTCCCAAAATGCTGTACTCTTCTGGTCTTCTCGCCACCGTCCTCAGGGGGTTACAAACACCTCCTCCCAAATAACTTTGGGAGACTCTGTGATCGATGAACCGAAATCTGGGTTCCTGTTATTTCCGCGGCGAAATGTATTTGCCCAACCCGTTCAAACAGATTTACTGACCCCATTTCAATTAGCTTCTCCTGCTCTACCCTGTCTACTCCATTTTTCAACCAGCGGTGTGCAACCATACCAGACGTTTGAAGGATGTGGTCTGGGATATATATATATATATATATATATATATATATTTTAAAAACGGAGGTGGGAGGGAGACCAGGTCAACAAACTAACAAGGTATGTTCCCAACGAAAAAGCAGTTCCTTTGGTAGAAGATTAATTAAAACTAGACAAGCCGTCAACCTCTTGGGTTCCTGCTTTGGAGATATTTCCATAAGAGATTCCTCAATCTGTTTCAATGACAAGGAGAAGCTTTTGAGCTACTGGAGAAAGTTTAATAAATAAATACATAAATCAGGGAGGCATTGAGGTTGTCCTCAACATGCAACCACAAATGACCCCAACGTTGACATTGCTAAGTTCCCTCGCACATATGTGCCAGGCGTTCCCAGCTCTAGGGGGCGGCGCTGATCTCCGTTTCAAAGCCGAAGAGCCAGCGCTGTCCGAAGACGTCTCCGTGGTCATGTGGCCGGCATGACTCAACGCTCGAAGGCGCACGGAACGCTGTTCCCTTCCCACCAAAGGTGGTTTCCTATTTTCCTACTTGCATTTTTGACCTGCTTTTGAACTTCTTGGTTGGCAGAAGTTGGGAAAAGTCACGGGAGCTCCTTCCATTACGCGGCACTAGGGATTCAAACCACCGAACTGCCGACCTTTCTGATTGACAAGTTCGGTGTCTTAGTCCCTGAGCCACCGCATCACGTTGCTAAGTGAGAAATTGGTTATGTGAATTTTTGCCTCGTTTCACGAGATAAAATATTACGTGAATCGCCACCGTTGTTAAATTGGTAACATGGCTGTTAAGTGAATCCGGTGTCCAAATGTGTGTCAGCAGGTCGTAAAATGGGAGCACATGACCCCAGGGACACTGCAACCCGTCATAGGGAATTCCATATTCTATTCTATTCTATTCTATTCTATTCTATTCTATTCTATTCTATTCCATATTCTATTCTATTCTATTCCATATTCTATTCCATTCCATTCCATATTCTATTCTATTCCATTCCATTCCATTCCATATTCTATTCCATTCCATATTCTATTCTATTCTATTCTATTCTATTCTATTCTACTCCATTCCATATTCTATTATATTATATTCCATTCCATTCCATTCCATTCCATATTCTATTCTATTCTATTCTATTCTATTCTATTCTATTCTACTCCATTCCATATTCTATTCCATTCCATTCCATATTCTATTCCATTCCATTTTCTATTCTATTCCATTCCATTCCATTCCATTGCCATGGTGGCACAGTGGTCAGAATGTAGTATTGCAAGCAAACTCTGCCCCCTGCCAGGTGTTCAATCCTGACCAGTTCAACTTTGACACATCCTTCTGAAGTTATTAAAACAAGGACCCAGATTGTTGAGGGCAAGAGGGCGACTCTGTGAACCGCTTAGAAAGGGCTGTGAAAGCACTGTGAAGCGGTATCTAAGTCTAAGTGCTCTTGCTATTGCTACTAGACAGGGCAGTTGTGGCATGAGGACTATCTCTATTTCTAACACAAAGGTCAAGGTGAACCCAAGTCGAAAATTCACCTGGTACACCTGAGCCCTGAAAGAAGAAGCAGAGCCCACCGTCACTTACCTCCTAAAGTGGCGGAGATGAGGATGTGAGTGCCGTATTTTTTGATGATGGTATCGATGAACTGCTGTGTTGTTGGTCTCCTGCCCAACAGGCGTACGCTTCTCTGGAACTCGGGCATCAAGGGGACAGGGTTTCGGAGTAGATCCCTCCGTTCAATGGCAGTGTTCCTCACCTTCCAACGGGCAAACTCCCTGGAGCACAAGAAAGCAAAAGGCAGACAACAGGTGAGGTTCTGAATCCAGGAGGGTCGACGAGGAGATGGTCAGCAGTGGACAGAAAGAACGTTCCCCCAGATGTTCAGAACATTCCACTTCTGGGGGGGGGGGGTTTGTGGGAAAAGCTGAAAGAGAGGAGAGGATGAAAGAAGCAGGACAGAAAAGGAGGAATGTCGAGGGTTCCAAATAGCATCCAAAAGTCAATCAAGAGTCCGAGGCAAAGGATTCCTCAAAGTCCCCATTGATGAAGAGAGCCATGTTGCCACATCTGGGGAAACCCGAATCTGAAGCTTCCCGGTTTTCCCCACCCAGTTGAAAGTTCAAGATCTTGCCGCCAACACCCAGAAGTCCATCCCATGGTCCAATCACCCACTGCCATGCTGGCAGCTTCCACCCATCCAGTTCCAGTCAGGCGCAGAGATGCAGAGACAAAAATGACCTTGGCTTTCTAGAAAGAATGTTGTTATGGCTACATGGCATCTAACTCCATACAACCCCTCTCCCATTTTCCCACCGTAGAACAATAGAAAGTGCGGCAAGCCAAAGACCCAAAAGAAAAGATGGCTGCAGGTTTGACAAGGAGATGGAAAGTGGGTCAGACCTGGAAGCCATCCTTTACATTTGGGCCTGCCACCTTTTCTACTGTGGGAAACTGGGAGCGGGGATTAGACAGAGTATGAGAGATATCTAGTCAAAATAACATTCCTTTCTCAGAGAGTCAAGGCCACCTTTCCCTGCAGCTGTGATTAGGTGACTGGGAGGCATCTCCAGTTTCAAATGGTACCTGATTGGACCATGTGATGGACACGTGGGTACTAGGGAGGGACTTGGGCTTCCTTTTGGGTGGGGTAAACCTGGAAACTTTCAGATTCAGGTTTTCCCAGATGTGCCAATAGGACATCTCTAATCAAATGGAACTTTGAGGAAACTCAAGTCTCGGAGTCTTCTTTCATTGGGGAACCCTGACATTAACCCGCATCTTCTTCAAAAGGAACTCTGGGGTGCTGTCTGAGGTCCTGAGCCCCAGCATCGACCCAGCCCCAGGCGTCACAAAGGCTCAGGGAAGATGGAGGAAGAAAAGAGACAAAGAGGTTATTTCAGAAGAAGGACATAATTAAGAGGGAAAACCCACATGGCGTTCAGGCTAATATAACATCCCTGCCAACCAACTCCTGTATTTCATCAAATCCCAAGCAAGTGATCTCATTGATCAAGCAATATCCTCTTGTTTCCCAAAATGTAATGAACTTCCAGGGGAAAAATAAGGAGAGAATGGTGTCCTGACCTAGGCTTCCCTAGCAGCATGAAGCCAAGTCCTTGTCCCGATAAACTCCTTTTATTGAATTGAAAGTGAATTCCTCTCCAGCAAAGTCTTTCCTCTCCCACGGTCTTTCAAGATAGTTCACCATCACCGATCTTGATCGGGCTTGGAGAGTGGCCAGGCCGATATCTTTCAGATGCCGCAATACTTGGCAAGAATGCAGGAAGGAACTAATGGTCTCCTGCAAACTCCACTCCCCAGTCTCTCCTCTTTTATTTCCTATGGGAGGGGCCATTCACCTTCCACCTGTGGCTTTACCCCCAAGTCGACCCTTGTTCTTTAGCTTCTCCCTTCGTCTGGCAACTCTGCGTATGCGCACATTGGGAACAGGCTCCAGATGTTCCTCTGCTCTCCGAAGTCAGCTGATCACTGTCAGACGGCTCTGGCCCCCTCTCTGCTTCCGACACAGAGCCCTCCTCCGAGCCTTCCCCAGCCTCCGGGACTGGCCCATCTTCCTCTCCAACCCTCCTCACTGTCTGAATCTGCTGCCAGCTCCGATGGCCGCTGGTGGGCCACAACAAATGGCTGGATTTCCCCTCCCTCCCCCCAAGGATTTTTTTCCCCTTGAGTAGGAACCTCCTGACTTCTGCAAAGATCAACAAATGTCCACCTTCAACTTCCCGAGACACGGGGCGGTTGAAATACGCATCTCCAGCTTCCAAGACTTGGTAACCGAACCCAGTTTTTGGGGGGCTGTCCATAAACCTAGTTAATAAGACCAGTGCGCATCTAAGCTTCTGGAGTCGAGCAGCTGCTCGAGGGTTGCTACAAGTGTTCGCCTCTCTTGAGGAAGGAATCGTTTCCTGTTCTCCTTTGCACGTTCCTTCCCAGAGGACAGCATTCAAATTTATTTTATCAGAGCTTTCAAGCTTGCGTGTTATTCCCTGGGAAGATTGCGGGAGGGTGCGTGTGTGTTTTTCTTCCTTATTTGCTTTGTGAGCAAGCCCACTCTCTCACCACCCCGTCCCCACCACTGCCCCTATTTCAAGGTTTTAGTGACCATCTTTAAAGCGCTCCATGGCAGTGGGCCTGGTTACTTGCAGGACCGCCTTCTACCGCATACCTCCACTCGACCTGTCCGCTCCCACAGGGAGGGCCTCCTTAGGGTGCCGTCCGCCGGACAATGCCGGCTGGCGATGCCCAGGGGAAGAGCCTTCTCTGTGGCAGGTCTCGCCCTTTGGAATGACCTACCCCCAGACCTCCGGACCAGTGGTGGGTTTCAAATTTTTTAGAACCTACTCTGTAGGTGTGGCCTATTCTGTGGGCGTGGCTTGACAGTCATGTGACAGGGTGGGAGTGGCCACCTTTTAAAATGTGGTGAAACTCATTTAGCAACGCTCTTGCTTAGCAACCAAAATTTTGGACTCAATTGTGATGATAAATTCATTTTTTCTTTCTTTCTTTCTTTCTTTCTTTCTTTCTTTCTTTCTTTCTTTCTTTCTTTCTTTCCTTTCTTCCTTCCTTCCTTTCCTTCCCGTTGGGTCACTGGCAGCGGCGGGCCAGATTTACTTCCAGGTACGCCAGTGGAACCCCCTCTCACCGGTTCTCTAAATTTCACCAACCGGCTCTTGCGAGTAGGTGCGAGCCTGCAGAAACCCACCACTGCTCCGGACTATCACCAACCTTCGCCTCTTCCGCCGGACTTTAAAAACCTATTTCTTCCATATGGCCGGCCTGGCATAGCTGCTACAACCCTATTTTATTAGAGCTGGGTCAACCCGACCAAGACCGAGTGGCTGTGGTTTCCGGCTGCCCGATTCAACCAGTTGATGCCATCTCTGGCCATAGGGGGCGAACATCTTGCCCCTGTGGATGGGGCGCGCAACTTGGGTGTCCTCCTGGATACCCGGCTGTCCATGGAAGATCAAGTGACAGCCGTGGCCAGGAGGGCGTTTTACCAGGTCTTTCAAAATGGTCTTTCAGTTGGAGTGTCACTGGCAAACCTAGTTTCAGTTGGACTACTGTAATTCTCTCTACATGGGGCTCCCCTTGAGGTGCACCCGGAGGCTTCAGTTGGTCCAGAACGCAGCCGCGCAAGCAATAATGGGAACCTCTAGGTTTACCCACGTAACACCGCTCTTGCGCGAGCTGCACTGGCTACCTGTCGTCTTTCGGGTGCGCTTCAAGGTGTTAGTCATCATCTTCAAAGCGCTCCATGGCTCGGGACCTAGCTATCTGCGGGATCGGATCTTGCCCCATACATCCTCACGGCCGATTCGCTCCCACAGAGAGGGACTTCTCCGGGTGCCGTCCACCAGACTTTGTCAGCGGGCGACGCCCAGGGGAAGGGCCTTCTCTGTGGCGGGCCCAGCCCTCTGGAACGACCTTCCCCCCGATATTAGGACAACTACGGACCTCCGCTCCTTCCGTTTAAAATTAAAGACACATCTTTTTCGCCTGGCCGGCCTTGGATAGTCTCTTTTAAGGTTAGGGGTTTTAGGGGTAGTTTTAGTTTATGGGTTTTAGCGCAGGATTAATTTAATTCATTTTTAATTTTGTATTCTGTCTGTGGTTTTAATTGTATTTTTGCCCCGCCTCGAGTCCCTTTGGGGAGACAGAGCGGGATATAAAATTAAAAATATTAAAAATATATATATATATATATATTATATTATTAAATTAAATTGTTTTCTCTTTTTAGCACGGGTTAAACTGTTTAATTGTAGTTTTAAATTTTGTAGAATTGTTAGTGTTTGTATTTTTGTTAGTGTTTGTATTTTTGGATTTTAAGTTCCTGTGCGCCGCCCTGAGTCCCTTTGTGGGAGATAGGGCGGGATAGAAATTTAATAAAAGTTTTTAAAAAGTTATTTTGGAAAAGGGGTTCATGAGGCTATCTGTCCCAACCCACCCTGCGGCGGAACTGGGAGGCTTGGTAGCCAAGAAAGCTGCAGAGTCCGGGAGAGAAGGTTGGGTGAAGGTCAGACAGGGCATCCGTACTTCCTCAGCCATTTCCATCCTTTTAAAACACACACACACACATACGGCCTTTTTCTCAATAGCAAATTCTTCTCCATCAGATCAAAGGAAAAAAGCCAGAGGGGAGAAAGAAAAAGGAGAAAAAAGGGGAAAAAATATATATACAGAAAGCCATTTTGCTATGATTTTAGCACGAAGCCACGGGGGAGGAACGTTTGGCATCCATAAGAAGGAGAAGAAGGGGGGATTTGGGGTGGGGAGAAGGAAATTGTCCTGCTTTTGAAATGGAGCAAAAGGCGATAACTATCTACTTCACCCAAAGGCAGAGTTGATTAATGAGCACAAGGCGGAGGAAATACAGATTATTTCCTTCCCCCCCTCCCCAAAATAAATAACGGAAGGAGTTACCCAGAGGCAATCCGGATGCTCATTAGCACCAGGCAAGGAGAGTGGGAAATTGCTGAGAAAGGTTCAAACCGCAGGGCAAGGAATCATCAGGGAGAGCTCCTGGATATAGATTTGCTTCGAACCATCGTCTCCAACCCAGCGTGGAAGCCACTAGAAGAGCTGGGGGAAGAAGGGAACCAGCTTAGGAAAGCAAGAGAAAAGAAGATGCCAGAGGGGCTGCCCCAGAGAGGAGGGGGCTGGGTGTCGAGCTATTCTCCAAAGCACCTGAAGGCCAGAGAAGGAAGAACCGGTGGAAACTGACCAAGGAGAGATCCGGCCTGGAAATAATAATAATAATAATAATAATAATAATAATCGAATTTATTAACCGCTCCCTCTCCCCACAGGGACCCGGGGCGGTGCACAGGGAAAATAAAACAGTAAGAACAATAAATACAAAAGTACATAACTTAAAACACAATTAAACAATTTATCCCGTGCTAAAATTATTGACTAAGATCCCATTTAAAAATACATTTGAAATCTATAGACAGAGAGACTATCCAAGGCCGGCCAGTCGAAAAAGATGGGTCTTCAGTTTCATACGGAAGGAGCGGAGGTCCGTGGTCGTTCTGATATCGGGGGGAAGGTCGTTCCAGAGGGCCGGGCCCGCCACAGAGAGAGCCCTTCCCCTGGGCGTCGCCCGCTGACAAAGTCTAGCGGATGGCACCCGGAGAAGTCCCTCTCTGTGGGAGCGAATAGGCCGTGAGGATGTATGGGGCAGAAACCGATCCCGCAGATAGCTAATAAGAAGAAGTTTTCTGACAGTGAGAACAATCAACCCAATGGAACGGAAGTTGTGGGAGCTTCATCCCTGGAGGCTTTCAAGGGGAGATTGGACTGCCATCTGTCAGAAATGGGGTCATGAAATGGGGCCGTGTAGTCCAGCCTCCCTCCTGCTGGTGGGTGGATGTGGACTAAGGTCTCTTCCAACTCTGTTCATATGAATCTGTCTAAGATGATCCAAGGCCTTGAGACTAAAACACACGAAGAACGGTTGCAGGAACTGGGCATGTCTAGTCTAGTGAAGAGAAGGACCAGGGGAGACAGGAGAGCAGTCTTCCAATATTAAGGGGCTGCCCCAGAGAGGAGGAAGGGGGTCAAGCTGTTTTCCAAAGCACCCAAAGGCCACACAAGGAATAATGGATGGAAACTGATCAAGGAGAGATTCAATCTAGAAATAAGGAGGAATTAGTCTGACTGTGAGAACCAATCAACCCACCAAACAGAAGTTGCTTCATCACTAGAAGTTTTCAAGACGAGACTGGACTGCCCTCTGTCAGTAAGGGTGTAGGGTCTCCTGCTTGAGTGGGGGGTTGGACTAGATGACCTATGAGGTCCCTTCCAACTCTGTTAATTTGAATCTAATCTGAATGCTTTTTTTAAAAAAAATTACAAAAGACAACTGGATTTTGTTTCCCTTTGAAGATGGTTTTTTTTTTTCGGGATTCATTGTCTCTGCAGATTCTCAGCCATCCAGGTTGTCCATGGTTGTCCAATCCAAAGGTGCTTTTTCAAGAGACAAGTGGACTTCTCTTTGTTTTTCTTTGAAGGCATTTTGCTTCCCACATGAGAAGCTTCTTCAGCTCTGACCGAAGAAGTCGCAACCGAAGAAGCTTCTTGGAGCGAGAAGCGAAACGTCTTCAAGGAAAAACCAGAAAGTCCAGCTGCCTTAAAGAGGTTTCACTTCTCATCCAAGAATCTTCTTCAGTTCTGACTGACTTCCATCCTGCACCAGAACTGAAGAAGCTTCTCGGATGAGAGGTGAAACCTCTTCAAGGAAAAAAACCAGAAAGTCCCTGTTGCCTCTTGAAAAAAGCACCTTTGGGACTCTATGGAGATTCATCCAGGTCATGTTTTTTTTTTCAAGAGGCAAGTGGACTTTCGGGTTTTTCCTTGAAGAGGTTTCACTTCTCATCCAAGAAGCTTCTTCAGTTCTGGTGCAGGATGGAAGCCAGTCAGAACTGAAGAAGCTACTTGGATGAGAAGCGAAACCTCTTCGGGGAAAACCAAGAAAATTGCAGTTACCTCTTGCAAAAGCATCTTTGGGACAACCATGACCTGGATGACTGAGAATCGCCATAGACAAGAGAATAAAATAGGTAAGCAAAAAGAAATTAAAGGCAAAACAAGTGGAACTAGGAGGCACGTAGAACGATTAAGAAGATGTTGGATAGCCATTTGTCTGAAACAGTATAAGGTTCCTGCCTAGGCGGGGGGTTGGACTAGAAGACCTCCAAGGTCCCTTCCAACTCTGCTATTGTATATTCTGCTTCAGGCAGGATTTTGCCACCCACAAATAGTCCTTTGGCACAATCGGATGTTTTTCAGTTGCCCTTTCTCCTTCTTCTGGCTTATTATCCAAGATCTCCCGAGGGACACCATCTGCTCCGTGCCACCTCCACCTGGTCTGTCAGCTGGTGCCCCTTTTTTCCATAGATGCTCGCATCGACGTTTTTCTATTCCCAGCGTCACTCCTTAGCTGCTGGGTCAGCTTCTGGCCTGCTGCATTGGATGTCATCGGAGCAGGGTGGGGCCGCCTGCTTCCAACTGGTCTACAGAAGTCCCCAAGGAAGGAGACGATTCGTAGCCTAGAGTGGAAATGAAGGGTCCTTGATGCTCTCTGAGTTTATTAAGGACCCCTTACTAGCACTGATGATATTATCAGGTCTGGGTAATGAAAAGTCTGCAAGAAAGCAACCAAGCTCAGAGAACACCAAGAATCCCACAGTCCTCCTCTTCCTCCTCCTTCCCCTCCTCCTTGTAACCCCTATTCTCTTCTAGCACTGATGATGTCAGCTAGTTGGGTAATGAAAACATCTGCAAGAAAACAACCGAGCTCAGAGAGCACTAAGGACCACACAGTCCTCCTCCTCTTTCTCCTTCTCCTCCTCCTCCTCCTCCTCCTCCTCTGCCCCCCCCTCCTCCTCTTTGTAACCCCTATTCTCTTCTAGCACTGATGATGTTAGCTAGTTGGGTAATGAAAACATCTGCAAGAAAACAACCAAGCTCCGAGAGCACCAAGGACCCTCCCCATGATCTTCCTCCTCCCTGCAAACACCACACCCTTCTAGCACTGATGGCGTTGCCTAGTTGGGTAATGAAACGTCTGCAAGAAAACAACTAAGCTCAGAGAGCACCAAGGACCCCAGAGTCATCCTCCTTCTCCTCCTCCTCTCCACAATCCACACTCCCTTCTAGCACTGATGTCAGCTAGTTGGGTAATGGAATGTTTGCAAGAAAACAACCTTGCTCAGAGCACCGAGGACCCTACGTCCTCCTCCTCCTCCTCCTCCTCCTCCTCCTCCTCCTCCTCCTCCTCCTCCCTGTAAAACCTCCTCCGTTCTAGCACTGATGATGTCACCTAGTTTGGGTAGATGAAACATCTGCAGGAAAACAACCGAGCTCAACCACCCATCCTCATTTCAACCCAGAGCTACAAATATTCTCCTCTATTGATAAAAAAAATAGAAAGATCAGTTCCACCTCTAACGAAACACCCTCGCGACGAGTCAGAGGAACCAAAGAGGAACTCTTCCCCCGGAAAAAGACGACTTAAGAAATCAAGTTGAAAAAAACCGAGACTACAAGCTCTCTCGAGTTCAACCTTTCATTGAATATTTTATTCAACCAAACCTTTGATTTCCCTCTTTTCTTCACTGACGGGCACGCCACTCTATTCAGAACCGCCTTACCGAAGATCCTTCAAGATTCAAATGGCAGCGACATTACCCCCGACGAGAAATGCACAAGGAAGGAAAACAGCAACAACAACAACAACAACAACAACAACAACAACAACAACAACAACAACCAAAGGAACCCCAAACTGTCTATTTGGGAACCGGTGGCAGATTCTGCGCAGCTCCCCAAAACGCTCGGTTTTGATTTCTGTTGAGTGATGGGAAGCCACCTTGCCTCTCGGAGAAGAGCAGGGCGAAGGACCCCCTGCAGCAAAGATAATCAAATAAACAATAAACAAATATGCTGCCATCCACGTGCAGCTGTCTGTTTTGACATATCGAGAGGCACAAAAAAACCCCACTTCGGCTGGGGAAACCGTTTCTGGTTGGAGAACGACGGCGCTTCAAAGGCGCAGAACGAACGGGGGAAGGAAACGGGCGAGAGATAAAACTTCAAGAGGAGCTGGGAGGGCACGGGGGTGTTAAGGATGTTAGGCTGACTCAGCCTTGAGCCTGGTGGGATTGGAACTGCTGGCAGTGGGCAGAGTTAGCCTGCAATACTGCATTCCCACCACTGTGCCACCATGGAAGGAAGGGAGGGAGGGAGGAGAGGGAGAGAAAGAAGGAAGTAAGCAATAGCCCCTTAGACTTATATACAGGCCCACAGGGCTTTCCAGCCTTCTCTGAATGGTTTACCGAGTCAGCCTCTTGCCCCCCAACAATTTGGGTCCTTCCTGGTTTGAATAACTTGGTGGGCTCCTTGGTGCAGCCTGAGCTTGGTGGTTTCCTTGCAGACATGTCATGACCCAAGTAGGTAACATCATCAATGATAAGGGAGTGGGGTATGGAGGAGGAGGAGGAGGAGGAGGAGGAGGAGGAGGACGACGATGATGACTATGGATACTTGATGCTATCTGAGCATTTCATGACCCAAGTGGGTAACATCATCAGTGATGAAAGGGAGTGGAGTATGGAGGAGGAGGAGGAGGAGGAGGAGGAGGAGGAGGAGGAGGAGGAGGAGGAGGAGGAGGAGGAGGAGGAGGAGAAGGAGGACGACGACTGTGGGGGTCCTTGATGCTGTCTGAGCCGGGTTGTTCTCTTGCAGACATTCCATAACCCAACTAGGTGACATCATCAGTGATAAGGGAGTAGGGTATGGAAGAGGAGGAGGAGGAGGAGGAGGACGACTATGGATACTTGATGCTATATGAGCATTTCATGACCCAAGTGGGTAACATCATCAGTGAGAAAAGGGAGTGGAGTATGAAGGAGGAGGAGAGGAGGAGGAGGAGGAGGAGGAAGAAGGAGGAGGAAGAAGGAGAAGGAGAAGAAGGAGAAGGAGAAGAGGGTTCATCATCAATGTCAACCATAAGTATCATGACTTCTCATGATTAGAATCAGGAACAGAGAATGCAAGCCAAATAACAGCCTTCTGGAAATGCTGACTGGACAATAATGTCCCCACAGAGGATAGATTTGATGGGACTTTCAGATGCTTCCTTCCTAGATAATCCCAGAAATAGAGAAGACATATCCAACCCTGCTGGCAGATTTAAGGAGTTTAGGGGACAAGATAGTCTTGCTTTTCTCTAGCGGTTCCAACTTGGCTTCGCTGTCCTGCTGTGGCTACATCTTGGCAGCCTCCTCCTTCCTTCTCTCCTCCTTCCTTTCCTAGTCTTCATCTCCAGACCACGGCCATCAATACTTCTCCGAGGAGACGCGTTCTGTATTGCAGGCGCATTTTGCCATGATGAGATTTTCTCCACAGATATTTTCAAGCAGATATTCTCCCCAGGGCAGATGCTCCACCTCCCCTCACATCAATCCGCTGGGTGTATTACAGAGGTAGAAAGTCCAAATAACATGTTATTTCTTCCACCCACTTGACTCACTCTCTGTTTCTTTCCCAGAGACCCTTCTTTCGCTCTCTGCCTCCCTCCCTCCCCCTCTCTGTTCTCTCTCTCTCTCTCTCTCTCTCTCTCTCTCTCTCTCTCTCTCTCTCTCTCTCTCTCTTTCCATAACAGGCGGGTCTGTTGGGATACACACATAAAGATGTGTGCTTTCGACAGATCAAGGAGAGAGACAGAGATGGAGGCAGGAAAGAAAGGAAGGAAGAAGGGAGGGAGGGAGGCAAAGAGAGAGGGAAGGGAGGGAGAAGGAAGAAGGCAAAGAGAGAATGAATGGATGAAGGGAGGGAGGGAGAAAGGCAAAGAGAGAAGAGGAAGGAGGGAAAGAACAGAGGGAAGAAGGCAAAGAGAGAGGGAAGGAAAGAATGGAGGGAGGGAGAAGGAAGGCAAAGAGAGATAGAGAGAATGAAGGAAGAGAGTGAGGGAGGCAAAGATAGAGGGAAGGGAAGGAAGGGAGAAAGAAGGAAGGAAGGCAAAGAGCACCAAGGACCCCAGAGTCCATCCATCTATCTCCTCCTCTTCCTCTTCCCTTTGTAAACCCCATTCCCTTCTAGTACTGTTGATGTTACCAAGTTGGGTAATGAAACATCTGCAAGAAAACAACCAGGCTCAGGGAACACTAAGGCCCATATAGTAGTAGTAGTAGTAGTAGTAGTTGTTGTAGTAAGTAAGTATTGAATTTTAAGTAAGTATTGAATTTATTGACCGCACCCTCTCCCCACAGGGACTCGGGGCGGTGCACAGGGAAATTAAAAAACGAAAAATATACAAAATACATACAAATTAAAACGAATTAAACTCAATCAATCCTGTGCTAAAATCCCATTAACTAAAAACACCCAATAAATATAGTATACATTTAAAAACCCATAGACAGAGAGACTACCCTAGGCCGGCCAGGCGGAAAAAATGAGTCTTCAATTTCAGGCGGAAGGAGCGGAGGTCCGTGGTCGTTCTAATATCGGGGGGAAGGTCGTTCCAGAGGGCCGGGCCCGCCACAGAGAGAGCCCTTCCCCTGGGCGTCGCCCGCTGACAGAGTCTAGTGGACGGTAGTAGTAGTAGTAGTTGTAGTACTACTACTACTAGTAGTAGAAATTGTTCCTCCTCCTCCTCTTCCTCCCTCTGCAAACCCCACTCTCTCCTAGCAGTGATGAAGTTACCTAGTTGGATAATGAAACTTCTCCAAACAGACAACCAAGCTCAGAATGCACCAAGAACCCCATAGTCATCTTTCTTCTTCTTCTTCTTCTTCTTCTTCTTCTTCTTCTTCTTCTTCTTCTTCTTCTTCTTCTTCTTCTTCTTCTTCTTCTTCTTCTTCTTCTTCTTCTTCTTCTTCTTCTTCTTCTTCTTCTTCTGGCAACTGGACTTTGTTTCCCCTTGAAGATGCTTCGCTTTTCATCCAAGAGGCTTCTTCAGGTTCTGACTGAAGTTCTGAAGTCAGAACCAAGGAACCTTCTTGGGTGAGAAGTGAACCGCCTTCAAGGAAAGTCCAGTTGCCTTCTGGAGAACTGAAGAACCCTGTTGCCTTGCCTTCTGATGCTTTGGAAAATCAGTCGACCTCCTAGTCTTTCGGGCAGCCCCTCAAATACAGAAATCCTGTTATCATGTCTCCCCTAGTCCTTCTTTTCTTTCTCCCTCTGTCTCTGTCTCTGTCTCTGTCTCTGTCTCTGTCTCTCTCTCTCTCTCTCTCTCTCTCTCTCTCTCCATATACATAGGGAGGGATGGGAGATCCTGGAACTTTCATTACTGAAAAGTTCTTTCAGGCTGAAGCACAGAGGATAAACATCTTAAGTGAAAATCAAGAGAACTGTAATTGATTTCACCTTTCTGGCGGTGCCTTTCTGTCTGCTGCAGATCTGCCTGCTGAGAAATGTCTGTCTCCAGGAACAAACATTAAGCGCAGCCTTTCCCAAAATTGGGCCTGTGGTTATCGCTGATCGGGAACAATGTTTATCTCCACGGATCCAAGCTACAATGGTAGACATTTTTGGGACAACCATAAGTGGGGACACAATGACTAGAGAAGAATGCCAGCGGGCTCAATTTAGTTAGGAGACAGTACAAATAGTCCGTGGCTTAGGACTACAATCGAGCCCAAAAGTTGGGTTGCGAAACGAGACGGTTGTTCGGTGAATCACCGCAGTTGCTAAGTTAGCAACCCGGTCGTTAAGCGAACCCGGGTTTCCCCATTGACTTTGCTTGTCAGAAGGCCACAAAAAGGGGATTGTGTGACCCAGGGACACTGCAACTGACATAAATTCATTCCAGTTTCCCTGCCTCTGAATTTTGATCAGGCGACTGTGGCGATGCTACAACCATCCGAAGCATGAAAAGTAACCTTTTTTGGGGTGCCTATTGTGGCCTACCAGTGGCCATCAGAGCTGGCAGCAGTCTCAGACAGTGAGGAGGGTTGGGGAGGAACATGGGCCAGTCCTGGAGTCTGGGGAAGGCTCTGAGGAGGGCTCTGTGTTGGAGGCAGAGAGGGAGCCAGGGCCCTTTGACAGTTATCAGCTGCCTTCAGAGTCAGACATCAGTGAGGCAGGCGAACAGCTAGAGCCTGTTCCCAGTGTGCGTGTGTGCAAAACAAAGGGAACAACTAAGGAACAAGAGTCGACTTGGGAGTAAGGCCACAGGTGGATGGTAAATGGCTCCTCCCATAGGGAATAAAAGAGGGGAGAAAGGGGAGTGGAGTTTGCAGGAGACCATTAGTTCATTCCTGTATTGAGGAGTCTGAAAGATATCAGCCTGGCCACTCTCCATGCCTGATCAAGGTAGGTAATGGTGACCTATCTTGAAAGACGGTGGGAGAGGAAAGAGTTTGCCAGAGAGGAATTCCCTGTCAATTAAACAAAAGGGGTTTATTGGGACGAGGAGGACTTGTGCTGCTGGGGAAGCCTAAGTCAGAGTAGTGCCGTTGTAACTGAATAGTCACTAAACAAACTGTTGTAAGTTGAGAACCACCTGTAAAGAGCACAGGGTATTGAATTAAGAGAAGCTGCTTCTTCTTCTTCTTCTTCTTCTTCTTCTTCTTCTTCTTCTTCTTCTTCTTCTTCTTCTCCTCCTCCTCCTCCTCCTCCTCCTCCTCCTCCTCCTTCTCCTCCTCCTCCTCCTCCTTTGATAGAATTGGACACTCAAAGGATTTGTCTCCTCTTCTTCTTCTTCTTCTTCTTCTTCTTCTTCTTCTTCTTCTTCTTCTTCTTCTTCTTCTTCTTCTTTTTCTTCTTCTTCTTCCTCTCCTCCTCCTCCTCCTCCTCCTCCTCCTCCTCCTTTGATAGAATTGGACACTCAAGGGATTTGTCTCTTCTTCTTCTTCTTCTTCTTCTTCTTCTTCTTCTTCTTCTTCTTCTTCTTCCTCCTCCTCCTCCTCCTCCTCCTCCTCCTCCTCCTCCTCCTCCTCCTTTGATAGAATTGGACACTCAAGGGATTTGTCTCTTCTTCTTCTTCTTCTTCTTCTTCTTCTTCTTCTTCTTCTTCTTCTTCTTCTTCTTCTTCTTCTTCTTCTTCTTCTCCTCCTCCTCCTCCTCCTCCTCCTTTGATAGAATTGGACACTCAAGGGATTTGTCTCTTCTTCTTCTTCTTCTTCTTCTTCTTCTTCTTCTCCTCCTCCTCCTCCTCCTCCTCCTCCTCCTCCTCCTCCTCCTCCTCCTCCTCCTCCTCCTTCCAAGCAAATCTTAGAGGCACCAGCTACTCCTACCCCAGCCCTCTTAGGCCTAAGTTATCCGATGAATATACAACGGCAATTTGCAGGAAGCCGGCAAGGGGTTGTGCCTTCAGCAACTTCGTTTGATGTCATGACTCAAATCATTCCTATTTTTTTCCTCCTAATGGTTCTCTCTGTCAGTTCAACTCTTCTCTCAGCGTTTCTCCCCCCCTGAGGACAATTCATGTTCTCCCCACTCGCTTATTTTAGGCAAGATTAGCAAATCCATGCTATTCTTATCGGGTCGAGATTGGAAGTTGTGCAGGAAAGGAAAATCTTCACATCTCTCATTAGGAGCCCGAATTAATTATCTTGACAAACCTCCTTTGCATAGTGAGGAGTATAAGAAGGGTAGGCATAAGGCATTGAATAACCATGTGAGGCTTCAGTGAACCTTCTCATAAAATGCTCCCAATGTGCTTTTTCAGGAGGCAACCTGGACTTTCTTGGTTTTTCCTTGAGGACGTTTTGCTCCTCATCTGAGAAGCTTCTTCAGTTGTGACTTCTTCGGCCAGAACTGAAGAAGCTTCTTGGACAAGAAGCAAAACGTCTTCAAGGAAAAACCAAGAATGACCACTTGCCTCTTGAAAAAGCACTTTTGGGGACAACCCTGACCTGGATGATTGAGAATCTCCAAAGACATTTGATTGAGCGGGTCTTCTCTCACCACCGATGGATTTGGGACATTCTGGAAGGACAAGAAACAAATGGGCCTTTGGTTCAAGAACTTGTAACGTAACATCCATACCCTGATCTTCCCAGACGCTTTTGAGAAAGGAGCATATTGCGATTTTGAAGAATCTTTCGGAGTGTCTATGGAGATTCTTGGTCATCAAGGTCACGGTTGTTGCAAAGCTGTTTTTTCAAAAGGGAAGAAGGAGAAGGAGAAATAGAACGAGAAGGAGATGGTTTTTCAAAAGGCAACTGGATTGTTGTTTTTTTTGAAAGAGAAGGAGAAGACAAGAGGAGGAGGAAGGAAGGAGGAGGAGGTGGAGAAGACAGATATGAAGGAGAAGGAAGACAGCAGAAGGAAGAAGGAAGGAGAAGAAGGTGCTTTCAGGTGCTTTGGAGAATAGCTTGACTCCCTCTTCTCTCTGGCAGACCCACAAGTACTGGAAAACCATATCACTCCTCATCTTTCTCTTCATAAAGTAAAGATAATATACAGTATGTGCTAGTCGTTCCCGACTCTAGGGGGCAGTGCTCATCTCCGTTTCAAAGCCCAAGAGCCAGCGCCGTCCAAAGACGTCTCCGTGGTCATGTGGCCGGCATGACTCAACGCCGAAGGCGCACGGAACGCTGTTCCCTTCCCACCAAAGGTGGTTCCTATTTTCCTACTTGCATTTTTGACCTGCTTTCGAACTGCTAGGTGGGCAGAAGCTGGGACAAGTCACCGGAGCTCATTCCATCACGCGGTGCTAGGGATTCGAGCCGCCGAACTACCGAACCTTTTTGATCGACAAGCTCAGCGTCTTAGCCACTGAGCCACCGTAACGACCGACAAGTAACCAAACCCAGTTGGTATCAAGCAACAGCGCTACATGTACCGACACGCTATTCTGTTCTTCCCTATGATCTGTCTGCTCTCAAGAGTTCTTTTCTTTGTTGGACCACATCTCACCTAACACACCCATGATGCCCTTTGTCTCCTTCCTTCCCACAATGCACTTAACATGAAAGAAGCATCTCCTATTCCTACTGATCTATTATGCAAGGAGAATCCCGCGAGGTTTTTCTCTGGAACTTCAGAAGGACCTGAAATTCATCGCTAGTGCGATGAAACCTACTGGCATGGCCAGAAGGAGCGTCTTCAGACACACTGCAGCGTGAAAGTGTCGAGTGGGGAAAGGAATGAGGATGACAACGAAGGTAGCTTCACCAAAGGAGGAGAACAACTTGGAAAGTCTCTCTAGAAAAAACAAAACGCCAGTGTCATCCTTCACACACTATCCTCCTCCTCCTCGTCTTTTAATGGCCCCATCATCACCTTGGGGGGTGGAGTCTGGGCAACTGGCCGGATGCCCTTTCCTGTCGCCAATACGGAGTTATATTCCGCAGAGATAGTCTCGTTGTGCCGAGAGAGAGAAACATCGGCCTCTACTTCCTGATTGTGAAGGGTGAGCGCCACCTCTGAGCCATCACACCACTTCACATACTATAAAGGTAAAGGTTAAAAGGTTCCCTCCTACATCTGTGCTAATCGTTCCCGACTCTAGGGGGCGGTGCTCATCTCCGTTTCAAAGCCGAAGAGCCAGCGCTGTCCGAAGACGTCTCCGTGGTCATGTGGCCGGCATGACTCAACGCCGAAGATGCACGGAAGGCTGTTCCCTTCTCACCAAAGGTGGCTCCTATTTTTCTACTTGCATTTTTCCTTCCTTCCTTCCTTCCTTCCTTCCTTCCTTCCTTCCTTCCTTCCTTCCTTCCTTCCTTCCTATCTTTCTTCTAATCTTCCTTCCATCCCCACCAACTTCCTATCTTCCTTCCTTCCTTTATTCATTACCTCCCTCCCTCCTTCTTTCCTTCCTATCTTTCTTCCTTCCTATCTTCCTTCCTTCCTATCTTCCTTCCTTCCCTTCCTCCTTCCTCTCTTCCTTCGTTTATACATTCCCTCCCTCCTTCTGTAAGCTCACTGTTTTTGAGTGAAAGGCTGTATTTGATTCAATATCTACTATCACTGCTTGTGAAGCAGTAGTTTATTTTTTCCATCACAAGCAAAGCGACTTGTTTTTACTAACAGTGTCTGGGACTCTATTTGATGTGGCTTCTAGCAGCGTTTTCTCTTGCTGCAAATGTCCTTTGCACAACTCTCTGTCTCCTTAAGGGGACATCCCCAACAGGGCTGAGCTCCCGTCCTTCGCTCCAGCTCCTTATTTTTATTTTATTTTATTTTATTTATATTTATATCCCGCCCTTCTCCACAGAGGATCCAGGGCGGCGCACAGGAAATTAAAAAATATACAGAAGTACACAAAATAAATACATAATTTAAAATAAATATTAAATTATCCCGATCCTGTGCTAAAAGCCAAATTATTAAAATACCCAATTTAAAACTTTCTAGAAGTCCCCGTGGGAGGTTAGGCTAGGCCGGCTTGTTGGAAAAGGTATGTCTTCAGACATTGGCGGAAGAGGCGGAGGTCGGTGATGGTGCGTAATTCAGGGGGTAGGTCATTCCAAAGGGCAGGGCCCGCCACAGAGAAGGCTCTTAACCTGGGTGTCGCCAGTCGGCATTGTCCGGCCGACGGCACCCTGAGAAGGCCCTCTCTGTGGGAGCGGATCGGTCCTGCTGGGGACATGAATGGAGCCCCTTCATCAGTGTCGTCCCCCCCGCAAGCAACGGTGATCCTTTCACCGGCTAATCCTTTCAGCCCAGAGTGCGATGCGACCTGCCAAATGGCAGCCCTACAGAGGGCCACAATCCTGAAAAGGAATTTGATTCTGCTTCCCCTCCGGAGCTCTCCTTGCAAAAAAAAAGCAAGCTTGGATAAGTAAAAAGGAAGACACCGGAGGGAGGAGGGGTGTTTGCAAAGCGCCGTACTGCAAGATTAGCATTTCCAAGTTCCTGCATTGATTCCAGGGCCTGAAAGGTAATTGGATACGGCGGCCGGGTGCCCGTGCTTGCGTAGCGAGTCCTGATGTTCCTCCTCTTTCGGATGGATCTCAGGAAGCGAGCCCAGGAGGACGCTGGCTTCCCAAAGTCTCTCTTTCAGGTTTTAGGGGAATCGAGCCATATTCAGGACAGTCTCCTCCACTCAAGTAGAAGTCCAAGAATTGTTTAAAGGCCTTTGAGACTCGTTTTCTGAACATTGGTTTCGATGGAGGGAAAATGGCAGTTTCTCTCTCTCTCTCTCTCCTCCTTCCTTCCTTCCTTCCTTCCTTCCTTCCTATCTTTCTTCTAATTTTCCTTCCCTCCCCGTACTTCTTATCTTCCTTCCTTCATTCATTCATTCATTCCCAACCTCCTTCTTTCCTTCCTTCCTTCCTACTTCCTCCCTCCTTCCTTCCTTCCTTCCTATCTTTCTTTCTTTCTTTCTTTCTTTCTTTCTTTCTTTCTTTCTTTCTTTCTTCCTTCCTTCCTATCTTCCTTCTTTCCTCCCTCCTCCCTATCTTCCTTCATTTATACATTCCCTCCCTCCTTTCCTCCCTATCTTCCTTCATTCCCTCATTTATTCCTTCCCTCCTTCTTTCCTTCCTTCCTTCCTACCTTCCTTCCTATCTTTCTTCTAATTTTCCTTCCCTCCCCGTACTTCCTATCTTCCTTCCTTCCTTCCTTCCTTCATTCCCAACCTCCTTATTTCTTTCCTTCCTTCCTACTTCCTCCTTCCTTCCTTCCTTCCTATCTTTCTTTCTTCCTTCCTTCCTTCCTATCTTCCTTCTTTCCTCCCTCCTCCCTATCTTCCTTCATTTATACATTCCCTCCCTCCTTTCCTCCCTATCTTCCTTCATTCCCTCATTTATTCCCTCCCTCCTTCTTTCTTTCCTTCCTTCCTACCTTCCTTCCTATCTTTCTTCTAATTTTCCTTCTCTCCCCGTACTTCCTATCTTCCTTCCTTCCTTCATTCCCAACCTCCTTCTTTCCTTCCTCTCTTCCTTCTTCCTCTTCCTTCCTTCCCTCCCTCCCTCCTTTTTTCCTTCCTATCTTCCTTCCTACCTGCCATGCCCCCAAACCCGTTCCTTCGGCAGCACCATAGGCGGCGCCATCTGGTTTCTTGCCTTCTGCGTATGCGCAGAACAATTTTTGCTGCTCGGCATGTCCCCGACCGAACCGGTAGCAGCGGCCGTAGCTGACGAATCTATTGCAGACTACAGGATTCAACCTGAGACAGTCCCAGCCATCTTCCCACCAGCTTCACCAACTCCTTTTTGTCTCCTCCAAGAATCCAGGGGGGGAAAAAAACCCCAACAACCGTGGTTTGTTTTATGCTAGTCACGTCGCTTTGACGCGGAGTTTTTTTTAAAATTTATCTCGGGGGCCTTCCAGTGGAAACGACACAATTCTAATGTGTCATGCCCATGTCCCCTCTCCACCAGAGCTCCAGGGAAATTGCCACGAATAATAATAATAATAATAAAACCACATAAGCACGATATGCAAATCAGCAATTGGATGTAACAGCAGGCGAGCAACGGAAGGAAGCTTTTCTGGTCCCAAACAGGCTGAAGGCAGCTTAAAGAAAAGGGAAAAAAGGGGGAATTTCTCCGGGGGTAAAAAAAAAAAAAAAAAAAGGAAGGAACGGAAGCAGCCCAGGGAACAGCGAGCTGAAGAGGATGAATAAATGAACCTTATCGGTGATGCAATGCTCTTCCTTCCTTCCAACTTCCTCCTCCCTCCATCCCACAATACAATACAATACAACACAACACAACACAACACAACACAACACAACACAACACAACACAACACAACACAACACAATACAATACAATACAATACAATACAATACAATACAATACAATACAATACAATACAATACAATACAATGCAATAGCAGAGTTGGAAGGGACCTTGTAGGTCTTCTAGTCCAACCCCCTGCGTGGGCAGGAACCTTATACCATTTCAGACAAATGGCTATCTAACATCTTCTTAAAGACTTCCAGGGTTGGGGCATTCACAACTTCTGGAGGCAACTTCTGTTCCAGAGGTTAATTGTTCTCACTGTCAGGAAATTTCTCCTCCGTTCTAAGTTGCTTCTCTCCTTGGTTAGTTTCCACCCGTTGCTTCTTGTCCTGCCCCCAGGTGCCTTGGAGAATAGTTTGATTCCCTCTTCTTTGTGGCACCCTCTGAGATATCGGAACACTGCTATCATGTCTCCCCTGGTCCTTCTCTTCATCAAGCTAGACAAAACCCCTTCTTGTAAAAACCTCCAGGCTTTTTCACGGCCAACCGATTCGGTGGGGTTTTTTTTTGTAACACGATGATTTTACATTAAGCCAAGTTGTCGACGATGTTGGATTATTTCAGGGGGAGGAAATCGATCTGGGTCGGGCGAGCTCATTCTTGAGCAAGCTGCTCTCCCCCCAAAATAATAATAACGGCTGAGAATCAATAGCGCTTAGACTTATATACCCCTTTACTGTGCTTCGCAGCTCTCTCTAAGCGGTTTACGGAGTCAGCCTCGTGCCCCCCAACAATCTGGGTCCTTATTTTACCCACCTCGGAAGGAGGGAAGGCTGACTCAGCCTTGAGCCTGGTGGGATTGGAACTGCTGGCAGTGGGCAGAGTTAGCCTGCAATACTGCATTCCCACCACTGTGCCACCATGGAAGGAAAGGAGGGAGGGAGGGAGGGAGGAGAGGGAGAGAAAGAAGGAAGGGAAGACAAAGAAGAGGGAGTCAAACTATTCTCCAAGGCACCTGGGGGCAGGACAAGAAGCAATGGGTGGAAACTAATCAAGGAGAGAAGCAACTTAGAACTAAGGAGAAACTTCCTGACAGTGAGAACAATTAACCTCTGGAACAGCTTGCCTCCAGAAGTTGTGAATGCCCCAACTCTGGAAGTCTTTAAGAAGATGTTAGATAGCCATTTGTCTGAAATGGTATAAGGTTCCTGCCCACGCAGGGGGTTGGACTAGAAGACCTACAAGGTCCCTTCCAACTCTGCTATTGTATTGTATTGTATTGTAAGTAAGCAATAGCCCCTTACACTTATATACTGCCCCACAGGGCTTTCCAGCCTTCTTTGAATGGTTTACCGAGTCAGCCTCTTGCCCCCTCAACAATTTGGGTCCTTCCTGGTTTGAATAACTTGGTGGGCTCCTTGGTGCAGCCTGAGCTTGGTGGTTTCCTTGCAGACATGTCATGACCCAAGTAGGTAACATCAGTGATAAGGGAGTGGGGTATGGAGGAGGAGGAGGAGGAGGAGGAGGAGGAGGAGGAGGAGGAGGAGGAGGAGGAGGAGGAGGACGACGACTATGGATACTTGATGCTATCTGAGCATTTCATGACCCAAGTGGGTAACATCATCAGTGATAAAAGGGAGTGGAGTATGAAGGAGGAGGAGAGGAGGAGGAGGAGGAGGAGGACTGTGGGGGTCCTTGATGCTGTCTGAGCCGGGTTGTTTTCTTGCAGACATTCCATGACCCAACTAGGTGACATCATCAGAGTAGTAACTCCTACAACGCAGCTGGAACCCATCGTATCAGCTCTGGACTATTTCAGCCATATGGAGAGGAGGGATCCACTGCTTGGGTCACAGTCTATCGTCCATATTAATCCACCCAGGTCTCGTTCTCTGGAGAGGACACCCCAGCTTTGACCTCTTCCCAGAGCACCAGACCATCGTCTTTGGAGACTGAAGGATGCCAATGCAAAGCCCCCACAATACAGTGCACCTCTCCAGATCACCCTGCTAAACCATCGCCGTTTATTGAGTGCAGAGCCTGCAAATTAGCGCACGAACCTCCCACACAAAAATGGGAAATAAGCGCGGCCGGGTTTTTTGCATGACACCACTTTTTTCCCCACCCCTCCTTGAGTTAAGCAAATATCTTCTATCGGCTCTAAAAAAAAAACCATATGTCTTGATTCTTTCTATTTTGGGGAGAGAGAGAGAGAGAGAGAGGTTATGTGCCATGAAATGGCTTTTTTAAACAAAATAAAAAATACTGCGAAATAAGTAATTTTAAACCATAAAGGATTGGGTGTGTGTGTGTATGGAATGTCTCTCTCCTTACCCTTTCATTATAATTATAATTAAATCAGCCTTAACTGTTATTTAGTCAGCCAATTATAACTTAGGGGGGAAAGGCTGTTTTCCTAGAGAGAGAGAGAGAAGATTCTAACACCCCGTGCATTTTTCCAGAAATCCTACTCTATTGGTTTTTGATTTTGCTTTATCTTTGGCTGTTCCCTAGTGGAGAGGCTAGATCACTAATGGCGAACTGATGGCATGCGTGCCACAGGTGGCAATCGGAGCCCTCTCTGTGGGCACACCAGCCGTCGCCCCAGCCCAGCTCCACTGCGCATGCGTGCACGCCTCCCGCCAGCCAGCTGCTCTTCGGGTCTCTGCCCCCAAATGCATGGGGGTGTGTGCATGTGGGCAGGGCGCTTCCATTGCATTTTGGGGGTTTGCATGCATGCATGCATGCATTTTTGGGCCTGGAATGCCTCCTGCACCAACCTTGAAGCCAAAACGGGCCGCGGGGAGGGGGGGGCGCATGTGTGCAGGGAGCATGGCGAATGCACGGGGGCGTGCATGGGTGGGGGTGTGCGAATGCACGGGGCGCATGCGTGCACTGGGGGTTTTGCGCATGTGTGGTTTGGACCCTCCACACCAAAAAGGCTTAGCTATCACGGGACTAGATGGATTTAGCATATCACGCTAAGCCGTAGTTTATTTAACCCAGTTTTACTGCAGAGCCCATGGTTCACCAGGCACACATAGAACGGCCTGACCTGACTTCTGATGCTCCCATTCATTCATTATTATTATTATGAGTAATTTGCCGTTAGATTCACATGTCCAAGTTTTGGGAAAACGTGATGACGATGGTTCTTATGCTCCAAGCAAAGTTTCCTTTGAAATTGACTGGTGGCGATTTTGTCAATGCCAATGGAGTTGAAGTATTATTATTATTATTATTATGATTTCTTCGCACAGTCAGCCATATGTTTAGACTGGAATGGCATTTTTTAGCATCACAGGATGTAAGCTGTTCCAAGCCAAGTTGCTGTTGGAATTCATATCTATCCAACCACTACAGTAGTATTCAGCCAGTAGATGGCAGTGTTTACGAGTTTGGATCGATGGTACATTCTCTATGCTCTTTGGTTCTAAGGAGAGTTTCCTGTTTCCTGTCACAGTTAAAACAGTTGAGCAGTAAAGCACGTGGTGACTGTTCTCTTTGTTTGCTCTGGGGTGCTATATATAAACAGAATTTCTAACACTTGCCTTTTGCAGTTGACTGGTGCCGATCTTGTCAATGCCAACGGTTTTCAAGTATTATTATTATGGTTACTTGCATTGTTAGTTTAATGCTTAGACTGGATTTGGCCTTTTTATTCACCAATCGAGTCTTTCCAGGGGCCTGTGGCAGGTAGATCTTGTTGTTTGATGCTCTTAAAGAGATCATCCCAAATATCAGCTGTTTCAAGGAAAGCTGCCTTTGCCATTGACTGGTTGTGTCAATGCCATTCAAATGATGCTCCAATCCCACAGTTTGCACCCAAGTTGACTATTATAAAGGCGCCAATAAATTTTATAAATAAAAGAAATAAATTCTAACGTTGGTGGCGCAGTGGTTAGAATACAGTATTGCAGGCTAATTCTGCTGACTACTGGCTGTTTGATCCTAACCAATTCAAAGTTGACTCGGTTTTCCATTCTTCTGAAGTCAGTAAAATGAGGACTCAAAACTGTTGGGAGGTAATATGCTGACACTCTAAACCAGGGGTCTCCAACCTTTGCAACTTTAAGTCTGAAGGACTTCAGCTCCCAGAATTCTCCAGCCAGGAAAGCTGGCTGGAGAATTCTGGGAGCAGAAGTCCTTCAGACTTAAAGTTGCAAAGGTTGGAGACCCCTGCTCTAAACCACTTAGAGAGGGCTGTAAAGCAGTGTGAAGCAGTATATAAGTCTTTAACAAGCCATTTCATGGCACATAACCTCTCTCTAAATCTGCTATTGCTAATAAAATTATTGATACTATTATGTGTAGGTTGGATTCACAGTCGAGTCCTAACCAAGGACACAAGCAAAGATTTTAAGGTTTCTCGATTTGGGCATGCCTAGTTCAATGAAAAGAATTACTAGGGGGGACATGATGGCAGCCTTCCAATATTTGAGGGGCTCCTACAAAAACAAGGGGTCAAGCTATTCTCCAAAGCACCTGAGGGCAGGACAAGAAGCAACGGGTGGAAACTAATCAAGGAGAGAAGCAACTTAGAACTAAGGAGAAACTTCTTGGCAGAACAATTAATCAGTGGAAACAACTTGCCTCCAGAAGTTGTAAATGCTCCAACACCGGAAGAATTTAAGAAGAAACTGGACAACCATTTGTCTGAAGTGGTGTAAGGTTTTCTGCCTAAACAAGGGGTTGGACTAGAAGACCTCCAAGGTCCCTTCCAATTCTGTTATTCGCCATCTAAGAATATAGACATCCTTATTGTAATAATATAGATATTATTCTGTCCCAGTTCCTTGGGAAGGACTAGAGTGGACCAAAAAGCCCAAATTGGCCGATGGTCCAATTATTATTGTTATTTAGAATTTGGCAAATGTGAACAGCCAGTCAGAATATCTCAGACCGGTATTCTTAAGTGAAAAGAACAGTCGCTTCCTTTGAGGCATTCAGCAATAAAGACAACGATATAAAAACATCCCCGGCAGAAATTTGAAAGCAATTCTAAAGCACCTTGAGAATAAGCTTTTTTTTTTTAAAAAAAAAGAAAAATAGCTTTTTGTCAAGGGAAAAAACAAAAAAACTTTGGAGACGCGCGAGGCAAATTTCAACGTAGCATCGCTAAACTCAACAATCCCGCAACTATCCCTATGAAACGTTTGAAAGTAATTTGAAAAGCACAACTTTCGGTCTGCAGAACGAAGGAAATTGCTGGAAGGAAGGAGGAAAGGGGAGGGTGGTTTTTCCCCCTCCTCCCCCTAGATAGCAACAACTGGATGTAGAAACCGAGGAGAAATGAAACTCGCCGTGCCATAAGGAAACAGAACACCTTTCCCCTTGAGTTACTACTCAGTGCGATCAGAAGAAATGTTTCCTTCTGACTTCAAAGATTGCGAAGGTGTCAATCTGCCAAGGAAAGACTTGGCTTCAGTTCCAAGAGGGCCTGTCTCCAATTTAAAGCTTATTTTGACACCATTGTGTGGCTGTTGAGTGAAGAACTGCTCTACAGTTTTGAGTCTAATGGAAAGAAGGATAAGAGGGGACAGGATAACTGCCTTTCAATATTTAAGGTGCTGTCACAGAGAAGGCGGGGTCCACCTATTCTCTAAAGCACCCGAGGGCAGGAGAAGACGCAACAGATGGAAAACTAACCAAGGAGAGAAAGCAACCTGGAAGTAAGGAGAAACTTCCTAACCGTGAGGATAATTAACCAGTGGAATGGCTTGCCTCCAGAGGTTGTGGGTGCTCCCATCGCTGGAGGTTTTAAAGAAGAGATTGGACAGCCATTTGTCTGAAATGGTGTAGGGGTTCCTGGTTGAGCAGAGGATTGGACTAGAAGACCTCTGAGGTCTCTTCCTATGATTTTATGTTATATGTTCATAGATAGATAGATAGGTAGATAGATAGATAGATAGATAGATAGATAGATAGATAGACAGACAGACAGACAGACAGACAGACAGACAGACAGACAGACAGACAGACAGACAGACAGACAGACAGACAGACAGATAGATATTGGACACAGAGAGAGAGAGAGAGAGAGAGATTGGACATAGAAATAGAGAGACAGACAGACAGACGATAGGTAGATATAGATAGATAAATATAAAGTAGAGTAGAGTAGAGTAGAATAGAATAGAATAGAATAGAATAGAGAATGTAGAGTAGAATAGAATAGAGAATGTAGAATAGAATAGAATAGAATAGAATGGAGAATAGAATAGAATAGAATAGAATAGTAGAATAGAATAATAGAATAGAATAGAGAATGTAGAACAGAATAGAATAGAGTAGAATAGAGAATGTAGAATAGATTAGATTAGAATAGAATAGAATAGAATAGAATAGAATAGAATAGAATAGAGAAAGTAGAGTAGAATAGAATAGAATAGAATAGAATAGAATAGAATAGAATAGAATAGAATAGAATATAGAGTAGATTCGAGTAGACTAGAGAATGTAGAATAGACCAAAACAGACCAGACCAGAAGAGAATAAAATTATTTATTGGCCAAATGTGTTTGGACAGACAAGGAATTTGTCTTTATTGCAAATTGAAATTTGGTTCAAAGGGGCACGTTGTGTCATTTACTGGGATATCTGCATAATGCACGCATAAGGTAGCTTCTTCGCTGTGATACCTTCTCACAATACAAGGAGAAAGAGACCTAAAGATCCACCAAAGACACCCTGAAATAACATTTCCCCCATAAAAGGTAGCAAGACGATGGCAGAGCGATATAATGCTCGCAATTCACCCATATTGAACTTAGAGCATAAGGGTAGTTCGACCGCCGTATCTTCAGGTCAAATCACCAGATCGATTTGCTACATCAGATCCAATCAGGGGCCTTCAAATCAATTGGAAGATCTGAAGGACTTTTGGCACATGCTTTTATCCAATCAAATCAATGCGTCCTGGCAGCTTGAATAGACTGTTCAAATCAATTTGTCAAACTCAATCTCATCTCGTCGGAGCCACACACACCCATAGTAACATCCAAAAGATCAAATCAGTCAAATCACGAGTAGATAGAATTACCTTTCTGAAATTCTACCTTGGCTTTCCAGAAACTGCAAGCCACTTCCGTGCGGGAAAGGAGAGAAAATTCAATCTTAGGGATCATTGCAATTTTATGTGTCGGAGGCCTTCTACTCCAACCGCCTGTTCATCCAAGAGACCGTTTCAGACAAACAGCTGTCCAGTCTCTTCTTGAAAGCTTCCAGTGATGGGGGCACCCACAACTTCTGAAGACATCCCACTGATAGATTGTTCTCACTGTCAGGAAATTTCTCCTGAGTTCTAAGTTGCTTCTCTCCTTGATTAGTTTCCATGCATTGTTTCCCGTCCTGCTTTCTGGTGCCTTGGTGAATAGTTTGACTCCCTCTTCTTTGGGGCAATCCCTGAGATATTGGAAGACTGCTATCATGTCTCCCCTAGTCCTTCTCTTCATTAAACTAGACACACCCAGTTCCTGCAACCGTTCTTCTTATGTTTTAGCCTCCAGTCCCCTCATCATCTTGGTTGCTCTTCTCTGCACTCTTTCTAGAGTCTCAACAACATTTTTACATCGTGGTGACCAAAACTGGATGAGGTATTCCAAGTGTGGCCTTCCCAAGGCTTTGTAAAGTGGTATTAACCCTTCACGTGATTTTGATTCTATCCCTCTGTTGATGCAACCTATCTCATAGACTTTCTCCAAAAAACATGATAGCTTCCCCTGGTGAAATATTTTTTCAAGACAGAGCTCTCCCTCCATCCCTCCTTCACACCTGCCTCCTTCCTTCCTTTCTCCATCCTGCCCACCTACCCTTCTTCCTCTCTCTCCCTTCCTCATTCCCATATTTTTCCTTCCTTCCTTCCTTCCTTCCTTCCTTCCTTCCTTCCTTCCTTCCTCCTCTCCCTCCCTCCCTCTCCCTCTCTCCCTCCCTAACCTTCTTTCTTTCATTCCCATATCCATCCTTCCTTCCTTCCTTCCTTCCCTTCCTCCCTTCCTCATTCCCATATTTTTCCTTCCTTCCTTCCTTCCTTCCTTCCTTCCCTCCCTCCCTTCCTCATTCCCATATTTTTTCTTCCTTTCACCCTCCCTCCTTCCCTCCCTCCTTCCCTCCCTCCCTTCACTGATCTTTCAGTTTATTACTATTTATTATTACTCATCTCCTCCTTAAACAGGAGAGGGTGGGTATTCTCAGCACATGGGTGCCTCTTTTCTACATCGTGGCGCCCAAAACTGGATGCCGTATTCCAAGGGTGGCCTTCCCCCAGGCCTTATAAAGTGGCGTGAACCCTTCCCGCGATCTTGATTCTCTCCCTCTGTCGATGCCGCCTGGGATTCTGTAACTACTGTTGCTTCGTGTGGAAGAGACGTATTAGGAACGAACGGAATTCTGAATCTCGGCGTTTGTTTTGAATACCCAGAACCCAGCCGAAATTGACAGTCTCTGCAAACCCTCAAAATTAACTTCTAATTACCTCGTATTGCTCTTCTTTCAGCAGCACGGCACATGTGCGTGCATAAAAGAGAGGGTTTTTTATGGCTGCATTAGGGAAACAAGCGCTTGGAAATCCTTGCCAATCTTCTGCAAATCAGCCAGTTATACCTTCTTCTATGTTGATTTTCCGAAGCCGCGCACCATAATCAGCCCTCATCCACCTTGTGATTTAGAGCAAGGGTTCCCCCAGCCCCGTTTCGAAACTGGGACGCACAAGTGATTGAGCGAGCATGAATTCTTGTGAATCTCCCCTTGCACACGTGGCCGGCTTTTGGCCTAGTGCGCCAAGCTTCACTCGCCCGAGGGAAGGGCACTTGGGCTCACGACACGAAGTTCCACTAGTGCGAGTGGAGTTTGGTGCATGAACACCCGGGCCCTCGCCCCAAGCTCTCCGCTCGCACACTTAAGCTCCAGTTGCACGACTGGAGGGCACACACACCTATCACTCACACCAATGGAGGTGGACACGCAGGTGTGCCTGCCTCTCTCTCTCTCTCTCTCTCTCTCTCTCTCTCTCTCTCTCTCTCTCTCTCTCTCTCTCTCTCTCTCTCGGCTAGTTTGGTAATGAAACATTACCAAGAAAACTACCAAGCTCGGAAAGCATGAAGGAACCCATAGTCCTTCTCCTTCTCCTCTTTCTCCTTCTCCTTCTCTGCAAACCCTACTCCCTTCTAGTACTGATGATATAACCTAGTTTGGTAGTG
>CM077652.1:11797698-11820198 GCA_039707465.1 Rhabdophis nuchalis | reverse complement strand
CGTGGCCTGTCTAAACACGAATGGTTCCACCTTGACAATTTCCCAGGACTTGGAACAAATCTACCTAAATACCCACACAAACGCAGCATGCATTGAAACCAACTCGACCTCTAGAGATGGTGAAGCAGCAGGATTCCATCGCCCCGAAATCCCGACGCAGGTTGGAAAAGACATTATTGGAGCCAGAGACCGGAGCGCAGCAGAGTTTTGGGACTTCAAACGCCAAGGCTGACCTTCCGATGTTCTCCTCCAGCAGATGGGAGACTCAGAGATCAAAGGAGGAGAGCATCTTCAAGGCAAATCCCTCGTCAATCAAACTCCCCACCGGCCGTCTCTTTGCCAACCCAAGCATTAACCTGTCCCTTCTCTCTCTGTGTGACAAGCGGGAAATGGTTGTTTCCCCCCCCCCCCCTGCCCTGTGCAAAATGGAAGGGGACAGAGAGTGGCAGCCGGGGGCAGAGATAGGAAAACAGGCCATTCTTATCGAGCCTTGGCCTCTCCAAACAAAGGCAACTTCCTTCAAAGAGAGCTCTTCCACTTGAAAGAAGACCTGTAGGTCTGGGTCAGTTGGGTTGCAAACTATCCTCCTTAGGGTTCCTGTCAGTCTGTAATAGGAGAGGTTCAGGAGTAGGGCAGGGCAGGGCAGAACAGAATAGGGAATGGGGTGGATTGGGATAGCATAGCATAGCAGCGAATATGATAAAAAAAATAGAATAGAATGGAATAGAATAGAAAATATGGAATGGAATGGAATAGAAAATACGGAATGGAGTGGAATAGCATAGAATGGCACGGCACGGCATGGCATGGCATGGCATGGCATAGCATAGAATAGCATAGAATAGAATATAGAGTGGAATAGAATAGAATGGCATGGCATGGCATAGCACAGAATAGCATAGAATAGAATAGAATATAGAGTGGAATAGAATAGAATGGCATGGCATGGCATAGCACAGAATAGCATAGCATAGCAAAGAAAAGATGGACTGGAATAGCATGGCATGGCATGGCATGGCATTGCATGGCATGGCATGGCATAGCATAGAATAGCATAGAATAGCATAGAATAGCATAGAATAGAATATAGAGTGGAATAGAATAGAAGAATAGAATAGTTTAGAGTGAAATATAATAGAATAATATAGGAGAATAGAATAGAATAGAATAGAATAGAATAGAATAGGGAGTGGAATGGAATGGAGTGGAATGAAATGGCATGGCATAGTGTAGCATAGCATAACATATGATAAAGAATGGAACAGAATGGAATGCAACGCAACGCAACACAACAGAACAGAAGAATCGGGATGGCATCGGTATCCTGGAGGTCTTCCAATCCAACCCCCTCTTCAGGCAGGTAACCCTATATCATTTCAGACAAATAGTTGTCCAACCTCTTCTTAAAAACTTCCAGTACTGAAGCAATCACAACTTCTGCAGGCACGTTCTTCCACTCACATATTAAAGTATTCTATATAGCAAACATGTTTTTTTTTTTAAATGGACTGAATACAGCTGCTTGTGTATTTTTATTGGGATGTCAAGATCCTAGGAACAACCTGACAAAACCAAAGGCACAAACATTCAACTCTGGCTCTTTTCCACAGCCCATAATATCCAACTCCATGCACCATTGTTACTGTGGAAACAATCCCACAGGACTTAAAAGGCATCAACCTGGGGATGAATGGGTCTGAGATTATTTTTTCCTCTTTAAAGGAGATTAATCAGATCAACGTGTTATAGGGTTTGGATGACCTGCAAATGTCTTTATTACTCATCGTGTTTGGTGTTGCCGAAGGGATTTTAATCATATCTGGAAGATCAAAGTTCCTAATCTCTGATTTGCCAACAAATGAGGTTGAGGATTAAAAGTATGTCATACAGGTTTCATTGTTTATCTTGCTCTTCCATGACCTTTAAGGTGAAATTATCTTCTTTCCCACATGTCCTGGGGTGGTGACATGAGAACCGTCTTCCAGTATTTGAGGGGCTGCTACAGAGAAGAAGGGGGTCAACCTATTTTCCAAAGCACTAGAAGGTCAGACAAGGAATAATGGATGGAAAATGATTAAGGAGCGATTCAACCTTTATTTATTTTATTTTATTTTTATTTTATTAAATTTATACCCCGCCCTTCTCCTTGTTAGGACCCAGGGCGGCGCACAGGCATTATTTAAAACCACAAAATACAATATATACATCAATTAAAAATATATTAAATTAATTAAACCCATGCTAAAACCATGTTAAAACCTTACCAAATTATAATTTATTTTTAAAAAGTCAGAAACGGGGGGCTATCCTAGGCCGGCTTGTTGGAATAGATACGTCTTAAGACGTTGGCGGAAGAGGCGGAGGTCCGAGATAGTGCGAAGGTCGGGGGGTAGGTCGTTCCAGAGGGCCGGGCCCGCCACAGAGAAGGCCCTTCCCCTGGGTGTCGCCAACCGGCATTGCCCAGCCGACGGCACCCAGAGAAGACCCTCTCTGTGGGAGCGGATCGGACGAAGGGATGTATGGGGCAGGAGGCGGTCTCGTATATAGTAGGCCCCGAGCCATGGAGCGATTTAAAGATGGTCGTCAACACCTTGAAGCGCACTCGAAAGGCCACAGGCAGCCAGTGCAGCTCGCGCAGGAGAGGTGTTACGTGGGTTTGCCTTGAGGCGCCCATAATCACCCGCGCGGCCGCATTCTGTACTAACTGTAGCTTTCGAGTGCACCTCAAGGGGAGCCCCATGTAGAGAGCGTTACAGTAATCCAGTCGGGATGTCACAAGCGCTTGAGTGACTGTGCGAAGGGCTCCCCGGTCCAGTAAGGGGCGCCTTGAACTAAGGAAAAATTTCCTGACAGTTAGAACATGTGAATGCTCCAACAACTGGAAGATTTCAAGAAGATGTTGGATAGTCATTCGTCTGAAATAATGTAGGGTTTCCTGCCTGAGCAGGGGTTGGACTAGAAGACCTCCAAGGTCCCTTCCAAGTCAGTTATTCTATTCTATTCTAAATGTACACAGATAAAAAACTAATCAAGCGGAGAAGAACTAAGAAGAACCTAGAACAATTAACCTCTGGAACAGCTTGCCTCCAGAAGTTGTGAATGCCCTAACCCTGGAAGTCTTTAAAAAGATGTTAGATAGCCATTTGTCTGAAATGGTATAAGGTTCCTGCCCACGCAGGGGGTTGGACTAGAAGACCTACAAGGTCCCTTCCAACTCTGCTATTGTATTGTATTGTATTGTATTGTAAGATGTTGGATAGTCATTCGTCTGATATAATGTAGGGTTTCCTGCCTGAGCAGGGGGTTGGACTAGAAGACCTCCAAGGTCCCTTCCAAGTCGGTTATTCTATTCTAAACGTACACAGATAAAAAACTAATCAAGCAGAGATGAACTAAGAAGAACCTAGAACTAAGGAGAAATTTCCTAACAGTCAGAACGATAAACCAGTGAAATGAATTTGTGGGTGCTCCATCATTGGAGGCTTTCAAAAGGAGTGTGGACAGCCACTTGTCTAACATCATACAGGGTTTCTTGCTTGAGCAAGGGGTTGGACTAGAAGACCTCCAAGGTCTCTTCCAGATTTATTCTGATTGACTGAACCTCTCTCCTCTGGCTAAAAAGTCTGAATAACACAGGCAGTTTCTCTCTTCAGCAGCTTCTATCTTTACACCACATCGCCTCATTGCTTCTACAATCTACACGTTGCAGTCACTCAGTCTTCAATGCTATCTTATCTCTGTATTGACAACCATCTTATCAATGGATGCCCTGTCTCTACCTGACAGGGACTGTAAACACTTCCCTTCCTCAATTTTGCCACTTCCCCGTCTGTTCCTTCCTTCAGTCTTCAGGGAAAAACAAAGGAAGTCCAGGTTGCCCCTTGAAAAAAGCACCTTTGGGACAACCTTTGGAACTATGAGTATTACCCACCTTGGACTCTGATTTAATTTTGGATGCTATCTGGAACCCAGACACAACCCTGACCTGCATGATTGAGAATCTCCACAGACATTTGATTGAATGGGTCTTCTCTCACCACCGATGGATTTGGGACATTCTGGTAGGACAAGAAACAAATGGGCCTTTGGTTCAAGAACTTGTAGCGTAACATCCATACCCTGATCTGCCCAGACGTTTTTGAGAAAGGAGCATATTGCGATTTTGAAGAATCTTTAGGAGTGTCTATAGAGATTCTTGGTCATCCAGGTCATGGTTGTTGCAAAGATGTTTTTTCAAGAGGCAACTGGATTGGGGGTTTTTTTGAAGAGGAGGAGGAGGAGGAGGAGGAGGAGGAGGAGGAGGAGGAGGAGGAGGAGGAGGAGGAGGAGGAGGAGGAGGAGGAGGAGGAGGAGGAGACCGGGGGTACATCATTAATGTCAACCATAAGTATCATGATTAGAATCAGGAAGAGAGAATGCAAGCCAAGTAACAGCCATCAGAAGTGGAAGCGGAAGCGGAAGAGGAAGAGGAAGAGGAAGAAGAAGAAGAAGAAGAAGAAGAAGAAGAAGAAGAAGAAGAAGAAGAAGAAGAAGAAGAAGAAGAAGAAGAAGAAGAAGAAGAAGAAGAAGAAGAAGAAAGATGTGTGGAGGAAGAAGGAAGGAGGAAGAGGAAGAAGACAGATGAAGAAGGAAGATGGAAGAAGGAGAAGAGAAGAGGAGGAGGTGGAGAAGACAGATACGAAGGAGAAGGAAGGAGGAGGGAGGGGAGAAGACAGATATGAAGAAAGGAAGACAGAAGAAGGAAGAAGAAGGAAGGGGAAGAGAGGAGGAGGAGGAACTTCTCATCACTTCAGAACTAAAGATACTTACATGGATGAGAATCAAAACCTCTTCAAGGAAAACCAAGTCCGGTTGCCTCTTGACAAACCACCTTTGGGACAACCATGACCTGGATGGCTGAAGAATCTCATAAACCTCTACCTTCTACCTTCTCTGTTTTCCATTCCCTTTCATCTTCCTTCCCTTTCTTCTCAAAAAAAAAAAAAATCATCTCAGTAGAAACTTTCCCCCATTACCCCTTTGGCTAATTTTGCAAACACTTCTTTGCATCTGGATGCAAAAGCCGAGCTGTGCCAAAATGACTCACTTGGTCTGGAATTTGCTTAGCACTTCCCCTCCCTGGATTGCCTTGCTGGAGCTGCAGTTCAAAAAGAGGACCAAGATAAATTCTAGACCTGCAGATGTTTGGAAGGAGATGAAGGCAGAGAGATACACATCGCTAATACCAGAACAGTCAAAATATATATATATATATATTTAGGATATTGTGGTGGTTATTTGTGGAAGACGTTGCCACGAGATAACTAACTCTTGGGAGCCAGATAAAATGGTGTGGAAAGGTTACGTCGAAGCCAACTGTGATGAAAGAGCATTAAAAGTCTGGAAACCTGTCTAAGCAATTTCTCGTTTAATGAAAAGAAGAACGAGGGTGATGTGACAACAGTGTTCCAATATCTGAGGGGCTGCCGCAAAGAAGAGGGTGGGTGGGTGTCAACCTATTCTCCAAGGCACGAGAAGAAGCAACGGGTGGAAACTCATCAAGAAGAGAAGCCACCTAGATCTAAGGAGAGATTTTTTTTTAACTACGAGAACAATCGATCAATGGAACAGCTTGCCTGCAGTTCTGGGTGCTCCATCACTGAAGGTCTTCAAGAAGAGAGTGGACAATATCATTTCAGACATTTGTCTGAAATGGTAGAGAGTTGTTGTGGCCTGCCAGCGACCAGCAGAGGTGGCAGCAGATTCAGAGAGTGGGGAGGGTTGGGGAGGAACCTGGGCCAGTCCTGGAGTCTGGGGAAGGCTCTGAGGAGGGCTCTGTGTCGGAGGCAGAGAGGGAGCCAGGGCCCTCTGACAGTTCTCAGCTGCCTTCGGAGTCAGACGTCAATGAGGCAGAGAAACAGCTGGATCCTGTTCCCAGTGTGCGCATGCGCAGAGTTGCCAGATGAAGAGAACAACTAAAGAACAGGGGTCGACTTGGGAGTAAGGCCACAGGTGGACGATGAATGGCCCCTCCCAGAGGAAAGAGAAGAGGAGCGAAAAGGGAGTGGAGTTTGCAGGAGACCATGAGTTCGCTTCATTGGTTCATGACTCTCTGAGGCTCCTTGCCAAGTTTTGCAGAGATCGGCCTGGCAGCTCTCCAAGCCAGATAAGGTCTGTGACCGTAAATCCTCCTTTGGAAGACTTTGCTGGACGTGAATGGTTAATTCAAAGGGGTAAATAAAAGGGTTTTTTGTGTCGCACAAGGAGTTTGCTTCAAGCTCTTGGGAAGCCTCGGTCAGAACAAGAGTCTCCTGCTTGGGCAGGGGGTTGGACTAGAAGACCTCAAAGCTCCCTTCCAAATCTGCTATTCTGTTCTTTTCGGTCCCAGCACACCTGGAGCACACCGAAAGCAATCCATGTTATTTTTTTTCTTCCTCCCACACCTTGATGGCGTAAGCTGTCACCTTCTATTAAATCAGGCCATCCATCCATGTAAAATAAGCTGGCATTGTCAACTTTAAGTGACAGGAATTCTCCTGGGGTTAGAGACAAGATCACCTCTGTCTGGCCTTTTTACAAGAGTTGCCCAACACTGAAGTTGGAATTTCTACCCGTAGTTTATCCTCAAAAAATATAATCAAAGCCTCGAGCGAGTTAAATAGCAGGGTCCAAGCAAGGCTGGGCTGAAAATAGAAATGCTTCATCCCACTCCTAACAGATATGAGTTTGCATCCCAGAATTCATCTCTCTCACATTGGGAATTTGCTGTGGAGTTGCTTTCTTGCAGAGAGAGTCTGTGATTTAGTGGTTAAAGTGTTTGTTTTGACCCAGGGAGTCAAGGCACCTGAGGGAAGAACAAGAAGCAACGGGTGGAAACTAATCAAGGAGAGAAGCAACTTAGAACTAAGGAGAAAATTCCTGACAGTGAGAACGATTCATCAGTGGAACAATTTGCCTCCAGAATGCTCCAACACTGGAAGTCTTTAAGAAGATGTTGTCTGAAATGTTATAGGGTTTCCCACCTGAGCACGGGGGTGGACTAGAAGACCTCCAAGGTCCCTTCCAGCTCTGCTATTCTATTCTATTCTATTCCTACTTACTCTATTCTATTCTTACTCTACTCTACTGTATTCTATTCTATTCTACTCTACTTCATTCTATTCTACTCTTCTCTCTTCTACTCTACTCTACTCTTCTCTATTCTACTCTACTCTACTTACTCTACTCTATTCTATTCCTACTCTACTGTATTCTATTCCTACTCTACTCTATTCTATTCCTACTCTACTCTACTCTATTCTATTCTATTCCTACTCTACTCTACTGTATTCTATTCTATACTACTCTACTGTATTCTATTCTACTCTTCTCCATTCAACTCTACTTACTCTACTCTATTCTATTCTATTCCTACTCTACTGTATTCTATTCTATACTACTCTACTGTATTCTATTCTACTCTTCTCTATTCAACTCTACTTACTCTACTCTATTCTATTCTATTCAAGCATCTTCCCCTTAGACATTTCCACTTCACTGAACTGCAATCTTTTTATCTCCACGCAGAGCCCACAAAACATGGAAAGAAACCCAACATTCTTCCACTGGTTAATTCTCCATCTAGGCATTCCCTTTTGATTCCCTTTTCATTTCAGCTGAGGGCTGAAGGCTAAGGAAGGCTGAGCGCCAAAGAATGGAGGCCTTTGGACTCTGGTGCTAGAGAAGAAGACTCCTGCATTGAGTCCCTTGGACTGCAAGGCCATCCAACCAGTCAGTCCTAGAGGAGATCCACCCTGGCTGCTCTCTAGAAGGCCAGATCCTGAAGAGGAAACTCAAGGACTTTGGCCACCTAAGGAGAAGGGAGAAGGACTCCCTGAAGAAGAGCCTCATGCTGGGAACAATGGAGGGCAGAAGAAGAAGAAGGGGACGGCAGAGAAGGAGGGGGCTGGATGGAGTCACCAAAGCAGCTGGCGTGAGCTTCAATGGACTCCAGAGGATGGGAGAGGACAGGAAGGCCTGGAGGAATGTGGTCCTTGGGGGTCGCGATGGGTCGGACACGACTTCGCAACTAACAACAACAACAGTCATTCCCAGAAATGGATCCTTCTGCTCCATTGCAGAGGCCACGCCAGCCATTTCCCTTAATTACCAAAAGCCGAGTCGATTTGACCAACACTGAGCATCGAGTTGTCGTGAATTTAATTCTTGCGATGCTCTCGTGACCTCTGCGGCTGGAAATTCATCTGCTCTTGGAGACGTTCATTTTCTCCCCTTGAAAAGGATTCGTTTTCTTTTTTTATTTTCTGTTTTTGTTCCATTTTCAAATGGGTTTGGCATCTTTCCACTCCCCATTCAAAGAATTCTATCTTTCTGATCATCATCCTAAATGGGTGCCCTTGAGGCTTAATGACTCACTCACACACGCATGTGTGTGTGTGAGAGAGAGAGAGAGAGAGAGAGCACGTGCAGGGGAGAGAGAGAGAGAGAGAGAGAGAGAGAGAGAGAGAGAGAGAGAGAGAGAGAGAGAGAGAGAGAGAGAGAGAGAGAGAGAGAGAGATCCTATCCTGATTTTTTAAGAATTTTATTTATGCTTCTGGAGCAATTGCAATTGCATCTCTCCCTCCCTCCCTCTTGCCTTCTCTCTCTCTCTGTGTGTCTCTCTGTCTGTGTCTGTCTCTCTGTGTCTCTCTGTGCCTCTGTGTCTCTCTGTGCCTCTGTGTCTGTCTCTCTGTCTCTCACTGTCACTGTCTGTCTCTCTGTCTCCCTCCCTCTCTCTTTGTCTCTCTCTGTCTGCCTGTGTCTGTCTCTCTCTCTGTGTCTCTCTGTGCCTCTGTGTCTGTCTCTCTGTCTCTCACTGTCACTGTCTGTCTGTCTCTCTCTCTGTCTCCCTCCCTCTCTCTCTCTCTGTCTCTGTCTGTCTGTGTCTGTCTCTCTCTCTCTGTCTCTCTCTGTCTCTCTGTGCCTCTGTGTCTGTCTCTCTGTCTCTCACTGTCACTGTCTGTCTCTCTCTCTCTGTCTCCCTCCCTCTCCCTCTCTCTGTCTCTCTCTGTCTGTCTGTGTCTGT
The DNA here is from genome assembly GCA_039707465.1 of Rhabdophis nuchalis. Classification (NCBI taxonomy): domain Eukaryota; kingdom Metazoa; phylum Chordata; class Lepidosauria; order Squamata; family Natricidae; genus Rhabdophis; species Rhabdophis nuchalis. The sequence continues at coordinate 11,811,155 of CM077652.1, read as the reverse complement.
CTCTGTCTCTCTGTCTCTCTGTGCCTGTCTCTCTCTGTCACTGTCTGTCTGTCTCTCTCTCTGTCTCCCTCCCTCCCTCTCTCTCTGTCTCTCTCTTTGCTTGGTAAAGGCATGTAATAAGTTTCCATCCATCCTTCTTGTCCAGCATCTGAGGGCAGAAGAAAAAGCAATGGATGGAAACTAATCAAGGAGAGAATCGACCTAGAATTAAGGCAGAATTTTCTGATGGTGAGAACAATTGATCAGTGAAATGGCTTGCCTCCAGAATTTGTGAGTATTCCATCATTAGAGGTGTTAAAGAAGAGACTGGACAGCCATTTGTCCAGAATGGTATAAGGTCTCCTGCAAATGGTTGTCCAATCTCTTCTTGAAAACCTCCAGTGATGGAATACCCATAACTTCTGAAGGCAAGTCATTCCACAGAATAATTGTTCTCACCGTCAAGAAATTCCTCCTTAATTCTAGGTTTATTTATTTATTTATTTTTCATATTTATAACCCGCTCCCATCTCACAACAAGGGACTCGGGGCGGCGAACATAGAATTAAATCAATAAATACAAAATACAATACATCTCCTTGATGAGTATCTCCTTGATTTATTTCCATCCATTACTTCTTGTTGGACTAGAAGACCTCCAAGTTTTCTTCCAACCTAGTTATCCATCCTTCCCTCTCTTCCTTCCCATCCACCCACCCTTCCTTCATTCCCATCCATCCACCCAACCACTTCCTTCCTTCCTTCCATCCCATCCCCCCTTCCTTCCTTCCTTCCTTCCTTCCTTCCTTCCTTCCTATCCACCCACCCTTCCTTCATTCCCATCCATCCACCCAACCACTCTTCCTTCCTTCCATCCCATCCCCCTTTCCTTCCCTCCCTCCTTCCTTCCCATCCACCCTTCCTTCCATCCTTCCTTCCATCCCATCCCCCTTTCCTTCCTTCCTTCCCATCCACCCACCCTTCCTTCCTTCCCATCCATCCCATCCATCCACCCAACCACTCTTCCTTCCTTCCATCCCATCCCATCCCCCCTTCCTTCCTTCCTTCCTTCCCATCCACCCTTCCTTCCTTCATTCCCATCCATCCCATCCATCCACCCAACTACTCTTCATTCCTTCCATCCCATCCCCCTCCTTCCTTCCTTCCTTTCTTCCTTCCCATCACCCCTTCCTTCCTTCCTTCCACCCTCCCATCCATCCCACCTACCCACCAATCCTTCCTTCCTTCCTTCCTATTTTCTTTTACATTTATTGGGAAACTGCACATCTTCTCACGGAAAATTGTTCAACAAATGTACGGAAACAGGGCGTTCAAAAGGTGACACGGCATGATTAAATCTGTAGGAGCTCAGCCTGAGGGAGGGAGGAGACAAACACGTCAGCAGTCTTGAGTCCCTTCGCACCCACGAGAGATCCAGCCCGCTTCAAATTCTGTTAACCCTTATCTCCTGCCAATTTGCTTTGACCATTGGTAGCTCAGCTTCTCGTGGGCAGCTTAAGCTTGCAATAAATCCTTACATTCCTTTGAGCTTCTTGGGTTTCCTGTCATTTTTGAGCATGACAGTTTTTGGGCTCGTGAATTATTTCACTTTGAAATTTAAAAAAAAAAAAAAACCACCCAAGAATCACTATCTCTTTTTAACAAGATTGTGTTCTCTCAAGCCATAGGCCAGCTCGGAAAATAAGAGAGGGATAATAGGAATGGATCCCGCATGCTTTTATCATGGCTAACATAAAGGATAGAAAGGCATCTATTGTCCAATTATTTCACAATGGCCTGAAAGAAATTTCTTTTTTTCTATACTGAAGAATCATTTTACCATCCCAGATGTACAGCTGTAGAAATTTAGGCCACTTATACAGGCAGCATGGGACGCGGTGGCTCAGTGGCTAAGACGCTGAGCTTGTCGAACAGAAAGGTTGGCCGTTTGGTGGTTCGAATCCCTAGCGCCGCCTAACGGAGTGAGCTCCCGTTACCCGTCCCAGCTGCTGCCAACCTAGCCGTTCGAAAGCACGTAAAAAATGCAAGTAGAAAAATAGGAACCACCTTTGGTGGCAAGGGAACGGCGTTCTGTGCGTTGAGTCATGCCGGCCACGATGGTCATGCAACGGTCATAAGTGTCAAAAATGCCCATAAGTCAATTTTCAAGGCTATTGTGACTTTGAACGATCACTAAAAGAATGGTTATAAGTCAAGGACTATCTATCTTATTGTATAAATAGTGTTGAAGAGGATGTCAGAGGACCAGAACTTTATTCCAGATTATGATGAGTGGAGAGAGAGAGAGTTGGGGGGAGGGAGGGAGAGAGAGAGAGAGAATAGATAGAGTGATAGAGAGATAGAGAAACAGACACACACACACACAAACACAGACAGACAGGTAAGTTGCTTTTGAGAGACTAAGTAGACAGACAGGAAGAGATAGAGAGGATAGATAGATAGATAGATGATAGATTGGATAGATAGATAGATAGATAGATAGATAGATAGATAGATAGATAGATAGATAGATAGATAGATAGATAGATAGATAGATAGATAGATAGATAGATATTGAGAGACATAGATAGATGATAGATAGATAGATAGATAGATAGATAGATAGATAGATAGATATTGAGAGAGAGAGAAAGAGAATAGATAGAGTGATAGAGAGATAGAGAAACACACACATACACAAAAAAACACAGACAGACAGGTAAGTTGCTTTTGAGAGACTAAGTAGACAGACAGGAAGAGATAGAGAGGATAGATAGATAGATGATAGATTGGATAGATAGATAGATAGATAGATAGATAGATAGATGATAGATATTGAGAGACATAGATAGATAGATAGATAGATAGATAGATAGATAGATAGATAGATAGATAGATAGATAGATAGATAGATAGATAGATAGATAGATAGATAGATAGATGATAGATATTGAGAGACATAGATACATAGATAGATAGATAGATAGATAGATAGATAGATAGATAGATAGATAGATAGATGATAGATATTGAGAGACATAGATAGATAGATAGATAGATAGATAGATAGATAGATAGATAGATAGATAGATATTGAGAGAGAGAGAGAGAGAGAGAGAGAGAGAGAGAGAGAGAGAGAGAGAGAGGGAGAGAGAGAGAGAGAGAGAGAGATACAAAGACAGACAGAAAGAAATAGACAGACACCCACACACACCAAGACAAAGTCTACTTATGGGTAAAACGGTGGTCGTGAAAACTACTTTTAAGCCAACATTTGGGGATGAGCCAGCTGTTCTTTTCAATTTGTCTCCTGACGTCCTTCAGATGTTTTGAACAGCCACGGTTGGTGGTGTCATCCAGCAAGAAAAGATGTGATTTGCGGCTCAAAACTTTCTGAAGGCCACATCGCTGGCCAACGAGATGATTTGCGGCGTGGTACCGGAATGGCACATCACGATGTGTTTTGCTGTGGAACCTTTTGGTTCGGGAACCCATTAACCATGGCATCCTTGGAGATATCCGAGAGAGGAACCGTCAACGGCTCCCATCCGTCTTCGAAGGTCGGCTTCAGAAGAAGCCATTTGCTGAAGGTCATGATGGATGTGTTCCAACCCCATGGTGGATTCTCAACCGACACTGTTTTATGATCATCTTAGTCCTTTCTTGGAGATGGATTTCAAGGAATCCTAATGAGTTTGTCTTTGATCTTTTCGCTCAGCTAATGAGAATGCACGACTGGGGGACTTCACGGGTCAAGCCACCCCAAAGGATGGGTCACATCTGGATGCAAGGGTCTCAGTCCTGATGTTTACCGGATGGTTATTATGGAGAAGCTGACCCTGATGCACCCCATCCTGAGCTTCCAAAAAGGGACAGAATGGATAATGCAGTAAACCAACTTAATTTGATGTCCATGGTTAGGTAGTTATCTAGCACGCATGGCTTCACTCTCGAGCACTTAACTAGAAATGCAAAGCGGGGGAAAATTCAACACAGCGGTCGTTTCTTCTGCTAGCTGCTGTGTATCTCTGCATCTCCAGTGGTGATGCAATTAAGGCCATTTCTGGAAAACCATCTCAACGCGCTCGGAAATTGCTTTGGGAGCCAAAGAGTCAGACACGAAACCTATTCGCCATCCATTACCCAACTGAGACGGGCTGCGAAACTTGAACGGCAAGCCGGCTTTTGTTAAACAACTAAGAAACCTAGACTTGGAATCAGAATAGAGAAGGAAGGAAGGAAGGAAGGAAGGAAGGAAGGAAGGAAGGAAGGAAGGAAGGAAGGAAGGAAGGAAAGGACAAAATTGGAAAGGATCTTGGAGGTCTTCTAGCCAAACCCCCTGCACCAACAGGAGACCCTATAACATTTCAGACAGGAAGGGAGGGAAGGAGGAAGGGCTAAGTTGGAAGGGACCTTGGAGGTCTTCTAGTCCAGCCCCCTGCAATGGAAAGGATCTTGGAGGTCTTTTAGTTTAACCCCCTGCACAAGCAGGAGACGCGATAACATTTCAGACAGGAAGGGAGAGAGGGAAGGAAGGAAGGAAGGAAGGAAGGAAGGAAGGAAGGAAGGAAGGAAGGACAAGGTTGGAAGGGACCTTGGAGGTCTTCTAGTCCAGCACCCTGCTCAAGCAGGAGATCCTGTACCATTTCAGACAAGAAGGGGGGGAGGAGGGGAGGGAGGGAGGGAGGGAGGGAGGAAGGAAGGAAGGAGAGAATGAGAAGAACGAAGGAAAGGACAAAGTTGGAAGGGACCTTGAAGGTCTTCTAGTCCAGCTCCCTGCTCAAGCAGAAGACCCTATCCCATTTCAGACAAGTGGCTGTCTAAGGCTCTGCTTAAAATCTTCCAGTGATGGAACGCCCACGATTTCTGAAGACAACTTGGTCTCATTGGTTAATTGCCCTCACGGTTAGGAAGTTTCTCCTCAAATCCAGGTTGCTTCTCTCCTTGATTAGTTTCCATCCATCTGACTCCCCTCACCAAGAAGGAACAAAAAACCAACGTCGGGTTAAGGGTGTGGAATACCCTCGGCTTACGACCACAACTGAACCCAAAAATTCTACTGCTAAGGGAATCACTACAGGTTATGAAGTGGATCTGATTATTGGTTCTCACAGTTAGAAAATATCCCCATAGTTTCCTAACTTGTTTACAATGTCAGCCTATTGCCCCCAGCCTATTGTCCTCGTTTTACTGACTTCGGAAGGATGGTTCAACCTTGAGTTACAGTTGAACTGTTGGCAGTGGGCAGAATTAGCCTGCAATACTGCATTCTAACCACTGTACCACCATTTCTCTTATCTTGCCTTCTGGTGCCTTGGAGAATAGCTTGACTCCCTCTTCTTTGGGGCAGCCCCTGAGATATCGGAAGACTGCTGTCATGTCTCCCCTGGTCCTTCTTTTCATTAAACTAGACAAACCCAGTTCCTGCAACCGTTCTTGGTGTGTTTTAGCCTCCGGTCCCCTAATCATAATACAATACAATAGCAGAGTTGGAAGGGACCTTGGAGGTCTTCTATTCCAACCCCCTGCGTAGGCAGGAACCTTATACCATTTCAGACAAATGGCGATCCAACATCTTCTTAAAGACTTCCAGGGTTGGGGCATTCAAAACTTCTGGAGGCATCTTTGTGGCTCTTCTCTGCACTCTTTCCTCAACATTTTTTTTAAATATTGTGTTAATCAAAATTGTTGGTATACCTGAGTATTAAATATATCAAAGTTAAGCAAAGATAAGAAAACAAGAGCTGGGAACTTAACGGAATATTTTAATAAATCAAAAGGATAGCTCCTTTAGATCCATGGAAAGGAGCATAAGAGGGCATAAAACAAAACAAACCATAGATTTCCTTCCATTCTTATTGTGGAACTTAGCTCTTAAAAAAGTAAAGTGTAGTGGAGATATTGAGATACGCCTCCTTCGGCCGATCCGCTCCCACAGGGAGGGCTTCTCAGGATGCCGTCTGCCGGGCAATGCCGGCTGGTGGCCCCCAGGGAAGGGCCTTCTCTGTGGCGGGCCCAGCCCTCTGGAACGACCTACCCGAACTTCGTACCACCACGGACCTTCGCCGATACTCAAGACCATTTTTTCCATCTAGCCGACCTAGCTTAGATCCTGAGGTAATTTTCTACAGACTGAGTTAGTGATTTTTAACTTTTTTGTAGTTTTAATTATATTTTTAGCACAGGCCATATTTAATTTGATTATATTTTAGCGTTGTATTTATAATTTATTACAGTTTGTAGGTTTCTATTTTTTTAAACTTTCCTGTGCACCGCCCTGAGTCCCTTGGGGAGATAGGAGCGGTATAGAAATGGAATAAAATCAAAAAAATCAAAATCAAATTATTACACAAGCTTTAATAGTAATAGGTTACTAAATGTTATTCACCTATTATTGAATATAAAAGCATTTTTCTCAGGACGTGGTGACTTCTGGAGAGTGTCATCCCATCAAAGAGGAGAGAGGGTGTTTGGCTTTGAGATTCCCAGCCATATTTAATTTTATGTATCTATTTATGTATCGGATTATTAGAACATCTGTATGCTATCTGTTCCGATGGCTATAGACCAGGATTTAATGTGCTGGTATAGATCCAGAGCTTCCACATTAGTTTCTTCCAAAGAGACCAAGTACCAGCCGTCTAAGGTCATCCAGATGTCAGAGATCTAAAACAGGATGATTGAACTTCAAATTCACCAAGCGGGATAATATTTACTCTCAATATGTAATTATTCTGCAGTCCCCTGCCATGCCCTCTCAAATTCTGGAAGACAACTGTGAATATATGAGAGAGAGACAGACAGACAGACAGAGAGAGAGAGAGAGAGACAGAGAGAGAGAGAGAGACAGACAGAGAGAGAGAGACAGAGAGAGAGAGAGAGAGACAGACAGAGAGAGAGAGAGAGAGAGACAGAGAGAGAGAGAGAGAGAGACAGAGAGAGAGAGAGACAGAGAGAGAGAGAGAGACAGACAGAGAGAGAGAGAGAGACAGAGAGAGAGAGAGAGAGAGAGAGAGAGAGAGAGAGAGAGAGAGAGAGACAGACAGACAGACAGATGATGATGATGAAGATAGATGACATAGATAGATGTGATAGATAGATTTTTTTTAATTAAATTTATATCCCGCCCTTCTCCAGGAGGACCCAGATAGATAGATAGATAGATAGATAGATGGATGGATGGATGGATGATGGATGGATGGATGGATGGATGGATGGATGGATGATAGAGACAGGCAGGCAGGCAGGCAGAAAATATAATTAATAGATAGGAATAGATAACTAGATAGCTAGCTATTTAGCTAGAAAAAGTAGCTAGCTAGCTAGGGGGGAGAGAGAGAGAATGGGTGAGATAGATGATAGATATAATAGATAGGTAGAAGAGAGCCAGATGATAGATGGATGGATGGATGGATGGATGGAGAGAGAGAGAGAGAGAGAGAGAGAGAGAGAGAGAGAGAGAGAGAGAGAGAGAGAGAGAGAGAGAGAGAGAGAGAGAGAGAGAGATCTTGAGTTTAGTTCTATACTTGGGAAGGACATAACACCATTCATCATCAACCAAGGAAGAGAGAACTAAGGAGAAATTTTCCTGACAGTGAGAACAATTACCTCTGGAACAGCTTGCCTCCAGAAGTTGTGAATGCCCCAACCCTGGAAGTCTTTAAGAAGATGTTAGATAGCCAGTTGTCTGAAATGGTATAAAGTTCCTGCCCATGCAGGGGGTTGGACTAGAAAGACCTCCAAGGTCCCTTCCAACTCTGCTTTGTATTGTATATTGTATTATTGTATATATCTCAATTACTCTTCCTCTAAAGAGGGCAAATATTTAAATGTTCATTCCACAAACTGCAATCCTCATTTACCATCCACAATGCTAATTCAACATGCTAAGACCAAGTCAAAACCATCATGTTTATGGTTTAAGGCAGGGTCTGCAAAGTCGGCTCTTTTAAGACTGGTGGACTTCAACTCCCAGAATTCCCCAGCCAGCTATGCTGCTGGGGAACTCTGGAGCTGAAGTCCACCAGTCTTTAAAAGAGCCGACTTTGCAGACCCCTGGTTTAAGGTAAAGGTAAAACTTCCCCTCGCGCATATGTGCTAGTCATTCCTCAATCTAGGGGGCAGTGCTCATCTCCGTTTCAAAGCCGAAGAGCCAGCGCTGGGTGAAGACATCTCCGGGGTCATGTGGCCAGCATGACTCAATCCACGAAGGCGCACGGAACGCTGTTCTCTCCCCACCAAAGGTGGCTCCTACTTTTCTACTTGCATTTTGTAAACATGCTTTCAAACTGCTAGATGGCAGAAACTGGGACAAGTCATGGGAGCTCACTCCATTAGGCGGCGCTAGGGATTCAAACCGCCGAACTGCCGACCTTTCTGATCGACAAGCTCAGCTTCTTAGCCCCTGAGCCAACACGTCCCTCTATGGTTTGTGGTTTTAGCACAGTCTATAAATCAAGATATTCTCTTCTCCTCCAGTAGATGTGCTAGGTTTACAACAAGGGCTATCGTTATGGTTACAAAACTGGTTGGGGCACCCATGGCCTGGATCTCTTGCCAGTCAAAAGACTTCAAGATGGATAATCCTCTTTGGGGAGATGCTTTTATTTCTGAATTTCTCAGAGGAAGGGAAGTGTTTGGACTAACTGTTCTCTCCAGCTCGAATTCTGGGGCATTCTTTTCACATCCAGATTCACAGGTCACGAACATCTGCCAAAATATCTTTCCTACAGAACTGTGGATTGCTGAAGGCTCCGTTGCTGCCGACCGGAAGGCACTTTAACAGAAGTTCTCTTCCCCCCACCAAATAAAAAGATAGATAGATAGATAGATAGATTTTATTTTTTCTATACCGCGTCCTCTCCCCAGGGGGACTCGGAGCGGTGCACAGGAAAATTAAAACAAACATAAAATATATACATAAATAAATACAATTAAAAACAAATTAAATCAACTGTCCCTGCAACTAAAATCCCCATTTTAAAATTAACATTCCCTAACCCCTGAGGTAGAGACTAACCTAGGCCGGCCAAGCAGAAAAAGTGAGTTTTTTATTTCTGACGGAAGGAGCGGAGGTCCGTAGTTGTTCTAATGTCGGGGGGAAGGTCGTTCCAGAGGGCTGGGCCCGCCACAGAGAAGGCCCTTCCCCTGGGCGTCGCCCGCTGACAAAGTCTAGTGGACGGCACCCGGAGAAGTCCCTCTCTGTGGGAGCGAATCGGCCGGGAGGATGTATGGGGCAGGATCCGATCCCGCAGATAGGTAGGTCCCGAGCCATGGAAGCGCTTTAAAGATGAGAGCTAGCACCTTGAAGCGCACCCGAAGGACGACAGGTAGCCAGTGCAGCTCGCGCAAGAGCGGGGTTACATGGGTATACCTTGCGGTAACCATTATTGCTCGCGCGGCTGCATTCTGGACCAGCTGAAGCCTTCGGGTGCACCTCAAGGGGAGCCCATGTAGAGAGAGTTACAATAGTCCAGTCGGGATGTCACGAGAGCATGAGTGACTGTGCAAAGGGCGTCCCGATCCAATAGGGGGCGCAACTGGCGAACCAGGCGAACCTGATAAAACGCCCTCCTGGCCACGGCTGGAGGACCAGATGCCGGGGGGGTGGGGGTGGATAAAAGTGTCCAGGGACATGTTTCCAACTGTTCTAAAGGACGCTCAGCAGCAGAAGCAATTAGAAGAATAGAAGAGGAAGAGGAAGAGGGGAGAGGAGAGAAAGAGAAAAGAAGAGAAAGGAAGAGGAATAGCATAGCATGGTGTGGCATGGCATAGCATAGATGTCAGGATTCCATAAAACACCCCAACATTTCCCCCTGGCATCTTCAGGGCTGCCAATGGAATGGAAGGGAATTCTATAATGGAATGGAATGGAATGGAATGGAATGGAATGGAATGGAATGGAATGGAAGGGAAGGGAAGGGAAGGGAAGGAAGAGAAGAGAAGAGAAGAGAAGAGAAGAGAAGAGAAGAGAAGAGAAGAGAGAGAGAAGATGGAGTGGATGGAATGGAAGGGAAGGGAAGGAAGGGAAGGGAAGAGAAGAGAAGAGAAGGAGAAGAGAAGAGAAGAGAAGAGAAGAGAAGAGAAGAGAAGAGAAGAGAAGATGGAGTGGAATGGAATGGAATGGAATGGAAGGGAAGGGAAGGGAAGAGAAGGGAAGGGAAGAGAAGAGAAGAGAAGAGAAAGAGAAGAGAAGAGAAGAGAAGATGGAGTGGAATGGAATGGAATGGAATGGAAGGGAATGGATGGAAGGGAAGGGAAGGGAAGGGAAGAGAAGAGAAGAGAAGAGAAGAGAAGAGAAGAGAAGAGAAGAGAAGAGAAGAGAAGAGAAGAGAAGAGAAGAGAAGAGAAGAGAAGGAGAGAAGAGAAGAGATTCTTTCAGGTGACCTTCAGGCAAAACAAGCTAAACATTTGGAACTTAGATGGTCAGACCTTGTTTCACAGGTTGAATGGAATCATCCCATGGATTTGGTTGAGTTGGGTTGACCTGGTTGTCTAAACCAAACTGCTTGTGTATTATTCTTTTAAACTCCCTGAAGCAAAGCCATGAGTTAACGCTGGGTTTCAACTCATTCCTACTCCTTACTTTCTTGACAAAAGCGAAGTTGCCTTGTGGTTGAGTTGGGTTGACCTAGGTATCAACCCAAAGGCTTAGTTGCCTTGTTGGTTGAGTTGGGTTGGGGTTGACCTGGTTGTCAACCCAAGGGCTTAGTTGCCTTGTTGTTTGACTTGGGTTGACCTGGTTGCCTGAACTGAACCCCTTATGCTTTATTAAGCTCCTGAAGCAAGCCATGAGTTAACATTGGGTCTCAACTCATTTTTACTCCTTACTTCTTGCCAAGGGATTAGTTGGCCTCAAAAGTCCCAGAGGAAGGATCTGTGCATAGCATGAGAGCTGGTGGTCAAAACAGATCTTCCTGGTGCTAGAGAAGTCTAGATCTCCAGTGTTTCCTTCATGGCAGATTTCACGAGGTGTTTGAAGGTGTCCAGGTAACTACTGGAGAAAGGAGAAAACCAGGAGAGACAAAGTCCAAGTCACCTAAATCCTGTTCTGACCTAGGCTTCCCCAGAAGCACGAAGCCAAGTCCTCATACCAATAAACCCCTTTTATTGAATTGACAGTGAATTCCTCTCCAGCAAAGTCTTTCCTCTCCCACGGTCTTTCAAGAATAGTTCACAATGACCAACCTTGATTAGGCTTGGAGAGTGGCCAAGCCGATATCTTTCAGACGCCGCAATACTTGGGCAAGAATGCAGGAAGGAACTAATGGTCTCCTGCAAACTCCACTCCCCTTTCGCTCCTCTTTTATTTCCAATGGGAGGGGCCATTCACCATTCACCAATGGCCTTACCACAAGTCAACCCTTGTTCTTTAGCTGTTCCCTTCATCTGGCCACTCTGCGCATGCGCACACTGGGAACAGGCTCCAGCTGTTCCTCTGCCTCACTGATGTCTGACTCTGAAGGCAGCTGAGAACTGTCAGACGGCCCTGGCCCCCTCTCTGCCTCCGACACAGAGCCTTCCTCAGAGCCTTCCCCAGACTCCAGGACTGGCCCATCTTCCTCCCCAACCTCCCCACTGCCAAAGCTGCTGCCAGCTCCAACGGCCACTGGTGGGTCACAACAAGTCCATGATCTTCAACTTTTGCTTTCTCAGAGGCATAGACTCAAAATCACGTGGTGTATTAATACTGCTTTATAAAGCTTCAGTAAGGCCATGCCTGGAATATTGCATCCAGTTTTAGTAACCACATTATAAAAAAGATGTGGAGACTCTAGAAAGAGTGCAGAGAAGAGCAACCAAGATGATTAGGGGACTGGAGGCTAAAACATATGAAGAACGGTTGCAGGAACTGGGTATATGTCTAGTTTAATGAAAAGAAGGACTAGGGTGGACATGATAGCAGTGTGCCAATATCTCAGGGGTTGCCACAAAGAAGAGGCAGTCAAGCTATTCTCCAAAGCACCAGAAGGCAAGATAAGAGCCGTGGTGGTACAATGGTTACAATGCAGTATTGCAGGCTAATTCTGCCGACTGCCAACAGTTCAACTGAAACATCCTTCCATCCTTCCGAAGTCAGTAAAATGAGGGCCCAGATTATTGGGGGAAATAGGCTAACATTGTAAACCAATTTTCTGACAATGAGAACAATTAACCAGTGGAACGGTTTGCCTCCAGAAATCGTGGGTGCTCCGTCCCTGAAGGTTTTTAAGAAGAAACTGGAAAGGCATTTGTCTGAAGGGGGTTGGCCTAGATGACCACCAAGGTCCCTTTGAGCTATTTCTCCAAAGCACCAGAAGACAAGACAAGAAACGACGGATGGAGACTAATCAAGGAGAGAAGCAGCCTAGAATTGAGCAGAAACATTCTAACAGTGAGGACAAGTAACCAAAGGAACCCTCAACTAACCGATGGGGGTTGGACTAGATGACCGCCAAGGTCCCTTCGAGCTATTCTCCAAAGCACCACAAGGCAAGACAAGAAACACCAGGTGGAGACTAATCAAGGAGAGAAGCAACCTGGAATCGAAGAGAAATTGAGGCTTTTAAGGAAGAAGCTGGACAGCCGTTTTGTCTGAAACGGCACAGCGTCTCCTGCTTAGGCAAGGGGGCTGGACTAGAAGACCTCCAAGGTCCCTTCCAGCTCGATTCCGGTTCTTCCCAGGGGCAGAACTGCTCTGAGTCAGGCGACAAAACGCGCCATCCGGCCCGTAAATCAATAAAACAAACCCGCTGCCAGGTTGGCACAGATGGCACGCCTCACCCGGGTGGTGGAAAACAGGTCGTCAACTAAGCCTGCTGTGTATTCCTTTCTAAAGCCTCGCCAAGCCGAAACCCATCGAGAATTTGAATCACTCTGGCGTGCAGGCCGGCAGCGGCGAATCGCGCACCCGGGGACCCCCAGGAGTAGAGTAAGGGCTCCCCCTTCTGGGGGACGTTGCCTCCTTAAACTCGGCTCTTGCGGAGAGAGCCCAGAGAGAGGCATGGCTGTTTGGGCCAACGGGCCTTAAATCAAGAAGCAAAGGAATTCCAGGGATGCCCCTATGTAGGGTGGCTGGTCCCAGAAGGGGACAACCAGAGTAGGTTGAAGACTTCACCCCTGTGAGGTTCACCTCTACTTCCCCATAATAGTTTTTGACATTCCTGTTTTTTTCCCCCAAAAAATACCCTGATCCAGGCTAATTCTCCCTTTGTTGAATCGTTTTAAGAACCTTCTTCCTTTCCTTTCCTTTTCTTCCTTTCTCCCTTATCCTTTCTTCTTTCCTTCCTTCCTTTCTCCTTCTCCTTTCTTCCTCCTTCCTGTCTCCTCTCCTTCCTTCCTCTTTCCCTTCCTTCCCTTCCTCCGTCTCCTTCTTTCCTTCCTTTCCTCCCTCCCTCCCCTTCCTTCCTTCTTTCCTTCTGTCTTTCCTCCCTCCCTCTCCTTCCTTCCCGCCATCTATTCCTTCCTTTCCTTCCTCCCCTTCCTTCCTCCCTCCTTTC
>CM077652.1:11767709-11797598 GCA_039707465.1 Rhabdophis nuchalis | reverse complement strand
CGAGTGTCTATAGAGATTCTTGGTCATCCAGGTCATGTTTGTTGCAAAGATGCTTTTTCAAGAGGCAACTGCATTGGGGTTTTTTTTGAAAAGGAGGAGGAGGAGGAGAAGGAGGAGGAGGAGGAGGAGGAGGAGGAGGAGGAGGAGGAGGAGGAGGAGGAGGAGACTGGGGGTACATCATCAATGTCAACCATAAGTATCATGATCTGTCATGATTAGAATCAGGAAGAGAGAATGCAAGCCAAGTAACAGCCATCGGAAGCGGAAGCGGAAGCGGAAGCGGAAGAAGAAGAAGAAGAAGAAGAAGAAGAAGAAGAAGAAGAAGAAGAAGAAGAAGAAGAAGAAGAAGAAGAAGAAGAAGAAGAAGAAGAAGAAGAAGAAGAAGAAAGATGTGTGGAGGAAGAAGGAAGGAAGAAGAGGAAGAAGACAGATGAAGAAGGAAGATGGAAGAAGGAGAAGAGAAGAGGAGGAGGTGGAGAAGACAGATACGAAGGAGAAGGAAGGAGGAGGAGGGGGAGAAGACAGATATGAAGAAGGAAGACAGAAGAAGGAAGAAGAAGGAAGGGGAAGAGAGGAGGAGGAGGAGGAGGAGGAGGAGGAGGAGGAGGAGGAGGAGGAGGAGGAGGAGGAACTTCTCATCACTTCAGAACTAAAGATGCTTCATGGATGAGAATCAAAACCTCTTCAAGGAAAACCAAGTCCGGTTGCCTCTTGACAAACCACTTTGGGACAACCATGACCTGGATGGCTGAGAATCTCCATAAACCTCTACCTTCTACCTTCTCTGTTTTCCATTCCCTTTCATCTTCCTTCCCTTTCTTCTCCCAAAAAAAAAAATCATCTCAGTAGAAACTTTCCCCCATTACCCCTTTGGCTAATTTTGCAAACACTTCTTTGCATCTGGATGCAAAAGCCGAGCTGTGCCAAAATGACTCACTTGGTCTGGAATTTGCTTAGCACTTCCCCTCCCTGGATTGCCTTGCTGGAGCTGCAGTTCAAAAGGAGGACCAAGATAAATTCTAGACCTGCAGATGTTTGGAAGGAGATGAAGGCAGAGAGATACACATCGCTAATACCAGAACAGTCAATATATATATATATATATATTTAGGATATTGTGGTGGTTATTTGTGGAAGACGTTGCCACGAGATAACTAACCCTTGGGAGCCAGATAAAATGGTGTGGAAAGGTTACGTCGAAGCCAACTGTGATGAAAGAGCCTTGAAAGTCTGGAAACCTGTCTAAGCAATTTCTCGTTTAATGAAAAGAAGAACGAGGGTGATGTGATAACAGTGTTCCAATATTTGAGGGGCTGCAAAGAAGAGGGTGGGTGGGTGTCAACCTATTCTCCAAGGCACGAGAAGAAGCAACGGGTGGAAACTCATCAAGAAGAGAAGCCACCTAGATCTAAGGAGAGATTTTTTTTTAACTACGAGAACAATCGATCAATGGAACAGCTTGCCTGCAGTTCTGGGTGCTCCATCACTGAAGGTCTTCAAGAAGAGAGTGGACAATATCATTTCAGACATTTGTCTGAAATGGTAGAGAGTTGTTGTGGCCTGCCAGCGACCAGCAGAGGTGGCAGCAGATTCAGAGAGTGGGGAGGGTTGGGGAGGAACCTGGGCCAGTCCTGGAGTCTGGGGAAGGCTCTGAGGAGGGCTCTGTGTCGGAGGCAGAGAGGGAGCCAGGGCCCTCTGACAGTTCTCAGCTGCCTTCGGAGTCAGACGTCAATGAGGCAGAGAAACAGCTGGATCCTGTTCCCAGTGTGCGCATGCGCAGAGTTGCCAGATGAAGAGAACAACTAAACAACAGGGGTCGACTTGGGAGTAAGGCCACAGGTGGACGATGAATGGCCCCTCCCAGAGGAAAGAGAAGAGGAGCGAAAAGGGAGTGGAGTTTGCAGGAGACCATGAGTTCGCTTCATTGGTTGGTGACTCTCTGAGACTCCTTGCCAAGTTTTGCAGATCTCGGCCTGGCAGCTCTCCAAGCGAGATAAGGTCTGTGACTGTAAATCCTCCCTTGAAAAACTTTGCTGGACGTGAATGATTAATTCAAAGGGGTAAATAAAAGGGTTTTTTGTGTCTCACAAGGAGTTTGCTTCAGGCTCTTGGGAAGCCTCGGTCAGAACAAGAGTCTCCTGCTTGGGCAGGGGGTTGGACTAGAAGACCTCAAAGCTCCCTTCCAAATCTGCTATTCTGTTCATTTTGGTCCCAGCACACCTGAAGCATACCGAAAGCAATCCATGTTATTTTTTTTCTTCCTCCCACACCTTGATGGCGTAAGCTGTCACCTTCTATTAAATCAGGCCATCCATCCATGTAAAATAAGCTGGCATTGTCAACTTTAAGTGACAGGAATTCTCCTGGGGTTAGAGACAAGATCACCTCTGTCTGGCCTTTTTACAAGAGTTGCCCAACACTGAAGTTGGAATTTCTACCCGTAGTTTATCCTCAAAAAATATAATCAAAGCCTCGAGCGAGTTAAATAGCAGGGTCCAAGCAAGGCTGGGCTGAAAATAGAAATGCTTCATCCCACTCCTAACAGATATGAGTTTGCATCCCAGAATTCATCTCTCTCACATAGGGAATTTGCTGTGGAGTTGCTTTCTTGCAGAGAGAGTCTGTGATTTAGTGGTTAAAGTGTTTGTTTTAACCCAGGGAGTCAAGGCACCTGAGGGAAGAACAAGAAGCAATGAGTGGAAACTAATCAAGGAGAGAAGCAACTTAGAACTAAGGAGAAAATTCCTGACAGTGAGAACAATTCATCAGTGGAACAATTTGCCTCCAGAATGCTCCAACACTGGAAGTCTTTAAGAAGATGTTGTCTGAAATGTTATAGGGTTTCCCACCTGAGCACGGGGGTGGACTAGAAGACCTCCAAGGTCCCTTTCAGCTCTGCTATTCTATTCTATTCTATTCTATTCCTACTCTACTCTATTCTATTCCTACTCTACTCTACTGTATTCTATTCTATTCTACTCTACTACATTCTATTCTACTCTTCTCTCTTCTACTCTACTCTACTCTTCTCTATTCTACTCTACTTACTCTACTCTATTCTATTCCTACTCTACTGTATTCTATTCCTACTCTACTCTATTCTATTCTATTCTATTCTATTCCTACTCTACTCTACTGTATTCTATTCTATACTACTCTACTGTATTCTATTCTATACTACTCTACTGTATTCTAATCTACTCTTCTCTATTCAACTCTACTTACTCTATTCTATTCTATTCTATTCCTACTCTACTCTACTGTATTCTATTCTATACTACTCTACTACATTCTATTCTACTCTTCTCTCTTCTACTCTACTCTACTCTTCTCTATTCTACTCTACTTACTCTACTCTATTCTATTCCTACTCTACTGTATTCTATTCCTACTCTACTCTATTCTATTCCTACTCTACTCTATTCTATTCCTACTCTACTCTATTCTATTCCTACTCTACTCTACTCTATTCTATTCTATTCTATTCCTACTCTACTCTACTGTATTCTATTCTATACTACTCTACTGTATTCTATTCTACTCTTCTCTATTCAACTCTACTTACTCTACTCTATTCTATTCTATTCAAGCATCTTCCCCTTAGATATTTCCACTTCACTGAACTGCAATCTTTTTATCTCCACGCAGAGCCCACAAAACATGGAAAGAAACCCAACATTCTTCCACTGGTTAATTCTCCATCTAGGCATTCCCTTTTGATTCCCTTTTCATTTCAGCTGAGGGCTGAAGGCTAAGGAAGGCTGAGCGCCAAAGAATGGAGGCCTTTGAACTCTGGTGCTGGAGAAGAAGACTCCTGCATTGAGTCCCTTGGACTGCAAGGCCATCCAACCGGTCAGTCCTAGAGGAGATCCACCCGGCCTGCTCTTTAGAAGGCCAGATCCTGAAAACGAAACTCAAAAGACTTTGGCCACCTAAGGAGAAGGAAGAAGGACTCCCTGAAGAAGAGCCTCATGCTGGGAACAATGGAGGGCAGAAGAAGAAGAAGGGGACGGCAGAGAAGGAGGGGGCTGGATGGAGTATCCAAAGCAGCTGGCGTGAGCTTCAATGGACTCCAGAGGATGGGAGAGGACAGGAAGGCCTGGAGGAACGTGGTCCATGGGGGTCGCGATGGGTCGGACACGACTTCGGAACTAACAACAACAACAGTCATTCCCAGAAATGGATCCTTCTGCTCCATTGCAGAGGCCACGCCAGCCATTTCCCTTAATTACCAAAAGCCGAGTCGATTTGACCAACACTGAGCATCGAGTCGTCGTGAATTTAATTCTTGCGATGCTCTCGTGACCTCTGCGGCTGGAAATTCATCTGCTCTTGGAGACGTTCATTTTCTCCCCTTGAAAAGGATGCGTTTTCTTTTTTTATTTTCTGTTTTTGTTCCATTTTCAAATGGGTTTGGCATCTTTCCACTCCCCATTCAAAGAATTCTATCTTTCTGATCATCATCCTAAATGGGTGCCCTTGAGGCTTAATGACTCACTCACACACACACGTGTGTGTGTGTGTGTGTGTGTGTGTGTGAGAGAGAGAGAGAGAGAGAGAGAGAGAGAGAGAGAGAGAGAGAGAGAGAGAGAGAGAGAGAGAGAGAGAGAGAGAGAGAGAGATCCTATCCTGATTTTTTAAGAATTTTATTTATGCTTCTGGAGCAATTGCAATTGCATCTCTCCCTCCCTCCCTCTTTCCTTCTCTCTCTCTGTGTCTCTCTGTCTGTGTCTGTCTCTCTCTGTCTCTCTGTGCCTCTGTGTCTCTCTGTGCCTCTGTGTCTGTCTCTCTGTCTCTCACTGTCACTGTCTGTCTGTCTCTCTCTCTGTCTCCCTCCCTCTCTCTCTCTCTCTCTCTCTCTGTCTGTCTGTCTCTCTCTCTGTCTCCCTCCCTCTCTCTCTCTCTCTCTCTCTGTCTGTCTGTGTCTCTCTCTCTCTCTCTGTCTCTCTGTGTCTCTCTGTGCCTCTGTGTCTGTCTCTCTGTCTCTAACTGTCACTGTCTGTCTGTCTCTCTCTCTGTCTCCCTCCCTCTCTCTCTCTCTCTCTCTGTCTCTGTCTGTCTGTCTGTCTGTGTCTGTCTCTCTCTCTCTGTCTCTCTGTGTCTCTCTGTGCCTCTGTGTCTGTCTCTCTGTCTCTCACTGTCACTGTCTGTCTGTCTCTCTGTCTGTCTCCCTCCCTCTCTCTCTCTCTCTCTCTCTGTCTCTCTGTGCCTGTCTCTCTCTGTCTCTCACTGTCACTGTCTGTCTCTCTCTGTCTCCCTCCCTCCCTCTCTCTCTGTCTCTCTCTTTGCTTGGTAAAGGCATGTAATAAGTTTCCATCCATTCCTTCTTGTCCAGCACCTGAGGGCAGAAGAAAAAGCAATGGATGGAAACTAATCAAGGAGAGAATCAACCTAGAATTAAGGCATAATTTTCTGATGGTGAGAACAATTGATCAGTGAAATGGCTTGCCTCCAGAATTTGCGAGTATTCCATCATGAGGTGTTAAAGAAGAGACTGGACAGCCATTTGTCCAGAATGGTATAAGGTCTCCTGCAAATGGTTGTCCAATCTCTTCTTGAAAACTTCCAGTGATGGAACACCCATAACTTCTGAAGGCAAGTCATTCCACAGATTAATTGTTCTCACCATCAAGAAATTCCTCCTTAATTCTAGGTTGAGTATCTCCTTGATTTATCTCCATCCATTACTTCTTGTTGGACTAGAAGACCTCCAAGTTTTCTTCCAACTCAGTGATCCATCCTTCCCTCTCTTCCTTCCCATCCACCCACACTTCTTTCATTCCCATCCATCCACCCAACTCTTCCTTCCTTCCATCCAATCCCCTTTTCCTTCCTTCCTTCCTTCCTTCCCATCCACCCTTCCTTCCTTCCTTCCATCCTTTCTTCCATCCCATCCCCCTTTCCTTCCTTCCTTCCCCATCCACCCACCCTTCCTTCCTTCCCCATCCATCCACCCAACCACTCTTCCTTCCTTCCATCCCATCCCCCCTTCCTTCCCATCCACCCTTCCTTCCTTCTTCCCATCCATCCATCCATCCACCCAACCACTCTTCCTTCCTTCCATCCCATCCCCTTCCTTCCTTCCTTCCTTCCCATCCCCCCTTCCTTCCACCCACCCATCCATCCATCCCACCTACCTACCTACCAATCCTTCCTTCCTTCCTTCCTTCCTTCCTTCCTTCCTTCCTAATTTTCTTTTACATTTATTGGGAAACTGCACATCTTCTCAAGGAAAATTGTTCAACAAATGTACGGAAACAGGGTGTTCAAAAGGTGACACGGCATGATTAAATCTGTAGGAGCTCAGCCTGAGGGAGGGAGGAGACAAACACGTCAGCAGTCTTGAGTCCCTTCGCACCCACGAGAGATCCAGCCCGCTTCAAATTCTGTTAACTCTTATCTCCTGCCAATTTGCTTTGACCATTGGTAGCTCAGCTTCTCGTGGGCAGCTTAAGCTTGCAATAAATCCTTACATTCCTTTGAGCTTCTTGGGTTTCCTGTCATTTTTGAGCATAACAGTTTTTGGGCTCGTGAATTATTTCACTTTGAAATTAAAAAAAAAAAAAAAACCACCCAAGAATCACTATCTCTTTTTAAGAAGATTGTGTTCTCTCAAGCCATAGGCCAGCTCGGAAAATAAGAGAGGGATATAGGAATGGATCCCGCATGCTTTTATCATGGCTAACATAAAGGATAGAAAGGCATCTATTGTCCAATTATTTCACAATGGCCTGAAAGAAATTTCTTTTTTTTCTATACTGAAGAATCATTTTACCATCCCAGATGTACAGCTGTAGAAATTCAGGCCACTTATATAGGCAGTATGGGACGCGGGGGCTCAGTGGCTAAGACGCTGAGCTTGTCGAACAGAAAGGTTGGCAGTTCGGTGGTTCGAATCCCTAGCGCCGCCTAACGGAGTGAGCTCCCGTTACCCGTCCCAGCTGCTGCCAACCTAGCCGTTCGAAAGCACGTAAAAAATGCAAGTAGAAAAATAGGAACCACCTTTGGTGGGAAGGGAACAGCGTTCTGTGCGTTGAGTCATGCTGGCCACGATGGTCATGCAACAGTCATAAGTGTCAAAAATGCCCATAAGTCAATTTCAAGGCTATTGTGACTTTGAACGATCACTAAAAGAATGGTTATAAGTCAAGGACTATCTATCTTATTTTATAAATAGTGTGGAAGAGGATGTCAGAGGACCAGAACTTTATTCCAGATTATGATGAGTGGAGAGAGAGGGGGGGGAGGAAGAGAGAGAGAGAGAGAGAGGATAGATAGAGTGATAGAGAGATAGAGAAACACACACACACACACACAAACACAGACAGACAGGTAAGTTGCTTTTGAGAGACTAAGTAGACAGACAGGAAGAGATAGAGAGGATAGATAGATGGACGATAGATTGGATAGATAGATAGATAGATAGATAGATAGATAGATAGATAGATAGATAGATAGATAGATATTGAGAGACATAGATAGATGATAGATAGATAGATAGATAGATAGATAGATAGATAGATAGATAGATAGATATTGAGAGAGAGAGAAAGAGAATAGACAGAGTGATAGAGAGATAGAGAAACACACACACACACACAAACACAGACAGACAGGTAAATTGCTTTTGAGAGACTAAGTAGACAGACAGGAAGAGATAGAGAGGATAGATAGATAGATGATAGATTGGATAGATAGATAGATAGATAGATAGATAGATAGATAGATAGATAGATAGATAGATAGATAGATAGATGATAGATATTGAGAGACATAGATAGATAGATAGATAGATAGATAGATAGATAGATAGATAGATAGATAGATAGATAGATAGATAGATAGATGATAGATATTGAGAGAGAGAGAGAGAGAGAGAGAGAGAGAGAGAGAGAGAGAGAGAGAGAGAGAGAGAGAGAGAGAGAGAGAGATACAAAGACAGACAGAAAGAAATAGACAGACACCCACACACACCAAGACAAAGTCTACTTATGGGTAAAACGGTGGTCGTGAAGACTACTTTTAAGCCAACATTTGGGGATGAGCCAGCTGTTCTTTTCAATTTGTCTCCTGACGTCCTTCAGATGTTTTGAACAGCCACGGTTGGTGGTGTCATCCAGCAAGAAAAGATGTGATTTGCGGCTCAAAACTTTCTGAAGGCCACATCGCTGGCCAACGAGATGATTTGCGGCGTGGTACCGGAATGGCACATCACGATGTGGTTTGCTGCGGAACCTTTTGGTTCGGGAAGCCATTAACCATGGCATCCTTGGAGATATCCGAAAGAGGAGCCGTCAATGGCTCCCATCCGTCTTCGAAGGTCGGCTTCAGAAGAAGCCATTTGCTGAAGGCCATGATGGATGTGTTCCAACCCCATGGTGGATTCTCAACCGACACTGTTTTATGATCATCTTAGTCCTTTCTTGGAGATGGATTTCAAGGAATCCTAATGAGTTTGTCTTTGATCTTTTCGCTCAGCTAATGAGAATGCACGACTGGGGGACTTCATGGGTCAAGCCACCCCAAAGGATGGGTCACATCTGGATGCAAGGGTCTCAGTCCTGATGTTTACCGGATGGTTATTATGGAGAAGCTGACCCTGATGCACCCCATCCTGAGCTTCCAAAAAGGGACAGAATGGATAATGCAGTAAACCAACTTAATTTGATGTCCATGGTTAGGTAGTTATCTAGCACGCATGGCTTCACTCTCGAGCACTTAACTAGAAATGCAAAGCGGGGGAAAATTCAACACAGCGGTCGTTTCTTCTGCTAGCTGCTGTGTATCTCTGCATCTCCAGTGGTGATGCAATTAAGGCCATTTCTGGAAAACCATCTCAACGCGCTCGGAAATTGCTTTGGGAGCCAAAGAGTCAGACACGAAACCTATTCGCCATCCATTACCCAAACTGAGACGGGCTGCGAAACTTGAACGGCAAAGCCGGCTTTTGTTAAACAACTAAGAAACCTAGACTTGGAATCAGAATAGAGAAGGAAGGAAGGAAGGAAGGAAGGAAGGAAGGAAGGAAGGAAGGAAGGAAGGAAAGGACAAAATTGGAAAGGATCTTGGAGGTCTTCTAGCCAAACCCCCTGCACCAACAGGAGACCCTATAACATTTCAGACAGGAAGGGAGGGAAGGAGGAAGGGCTAAGTTGGAAGGGACCTTGGAGGTCTTCTAGTCCAGCCCCCTGCAATGGAAGGATCTTGGAGGTCTTTTAGTTTAACCCCCTGCACAAGCAGAGAGACGCGATAACATTTCAGACAGGAAGGGAGAGAGGGAAGGAAGGAAGGAAGGAAGGAAGGAAGGAAGGAAGGAAGGAAGGAAGGAAGGAAGGAAGGAAGGACAAGGTTGGAAGGGACCTTGGAGGTCTTCTAGTCCAGCACCCTGCTCAGCAGGAGATCCTGTACCATTTCAGGACAAGAAGGGGGGGAGGAGGGGGAGGGAGGGGAGGAGGGAGGGAGGAAGGAAGGAAGGAGAGAATGAGAAGAACGAAGGAAAGGACAAAGTTGGAAGGGACCTTGAAGGTCTTCTAGTCCAGCTCCCTGCTCAAGCAGAAGACCCTATCCCATTTCAGACAAGTGGCTGTCTAAGGCTCTGCTTAAAATCTTCCAGTGATGGAACGCCCACGATTTCTGAAGACAACTTGGTCTCATTGGTTAATTGCCCTCACGGTTAGGAAGTTTCTCCTCAAATCCAGGTTGCTTCTCTCCTTGATTAGTTTCCATCCATCTGACTCCCCTCACCAAGAAGGAACAAAAAACCAACGTCGGGTTAAGGGTGTGGAATACCCTCGGCTTACGACCACAACTGAACCCAAAAATTCTAACTGCTAAGGGAATCACTACAGGTTATGAAGTGGATCTGATTATTGGTTCTCACAGTTAGAAAATATCCCCATAGTTTCCTAACTTGTTTACAATGTCAGCCTATTGCCCCCAGCCTATTGTCCTCGTTTTACTGACTTCGGAAGGATGGTTCAACCTTGAGTTACAGTTGAACTGTTGGCAGTGGGCAGAATTAGCCTGCAATACTGCATTCTAACCACTGTACCACCATTTCTCTTATCTTGCCTTCTGGTGCCTTGGAGAATAGCTTGACTCCCTCTTCTTTGGGGCAGCCCCTGAGATATCGGAAGACTGCTGTCATGTCTCCCTGGTCCTTCTTTTCATTAAACTAGACAAACCCAGTTCCTGCAACCGTTCTTGGTGTGTTTTAGCCTCCGGTCCCCTAATCATAATACAATACAATAGCAGAGTTTGGAAGGGACCTTGGAGGTCTTCTAGTCCAACCCCCTGCGTAGGCAGGAACCTTATACCATTTCAGACAAATGGCGATCCAACATCTTCTTAAAGACTCCAGGGTTGGGGCATTCAAAACTTCTGGAGGCATCTTTGTGGCTCTTCTCTGCACTCTTTCCTCAACATTTTTTTTAAATATTGTGTTAATCAAAATTGTGGTATACCTGAGTATTAAATATATCAAAGTTAAGCAAAGATAAGAAAACAAGAGCTGGGAACTTAACGGAATATTTTAATAAATCAAAAGGATAGCTCCTTTAGATCCATGGAAAGGAGCATAAGAGGGCATAAAACAAAACAAACCATAGATTTCCTTCCATTCTTATTGTGGAACTTAGCTCTTAAAAAGTAAAGTGTAGTGGAGATATTGAGATGCACCTCCTTCGGCCGATCCGCTCCCACAGGGAGGGCTTCTCAGGGTGCCGTCTGCCGGGCAATGCCGGCTGGTGGCCCCCAGGGGAAGGGCCTTCTCTGTGGCGGGCCCAGCCCTCTGGAACGACCTACCCCCCGAACTTCGTACCACCACGGACCTTCGCCGATTACTCAAGACCCATTTTTCCATCTAGCCGACCTAGCTTAGATCCTGAGGTAATTTTCTACAGACTGAGTTAGTGATTTTTAACTTTTTGTAGTTTTAATTATATTTTTAGCACAGGCCATATTTTAATTTGATTATATTTTAGCGTTGTATTTGTATTTATTACAGTTTGTAGGTTTCTATTTTTTTAACTTTCTGTGCACCGCCCTGATAGGAGCGGTATAGAAATGGAATAAAAACAAAAAAATCAAAATCAAATTATTACACAAGCTTTAATAGTATTAGGTTACTAAATGTTATTCACCTATTATTAAATATTAAAAGCATTTTTCTCAGGACGGTGGTGACTTCTGGAGAGTGTCATCCCATCAAAGAGGAGAGAGGGTGTTTGGCTTTGAGATTCCCGGCCATATTTAATTTTATGTATCTATTTATTTATCGGATTATTGAGAACATCTGTATGCTATCTGTTCCGATGGCTATAGACCAGGATTTAATGTGCTGGTATAGATCCAGAGCTTCCACATTAGTTTCTTCCAAAAGAGACCAAGTACCAGCCATCTAAGGTCATCCAGATGTCAGAGATCTAAAACAGGATGATTGAACTTCAAATTCACCAAGCGGGATAATATTTACTCTCAATATGTAATTATTCGGCAGTCCCCTGCCATGCCCTCTCAAATTCTGGTTAGATAGATGCCCCTCAACTGGAAGACAACATGTGAATACATGAGAGAGAGAGAGAGACAGAGAGACAGACAGAGAGATGATGATGATGATGAAGATAGATGACATAGATAGATGTGATAGATAGATTTTTTTTAATTAAATTTATATCCCGCCCTTCTCCAAGAGGACCCAGATAGATAAGATAGATAGATAGATAGATAGATAGAATAGATAGATAGATAGATAGATAGATAGATAGATAGATAGATAGAAATAGATAATAGATAGATAATAGATAGATAGATAGATAGATAGATAGATAGATAGATAGATAGATAGTGTGTTAGATTTTTAAGGGCTGAAAATACAGCCCTTAAAATCACACAGGAGTAATCTAATTTGTTTCTCTGTCTGGATGACTCTGGGTTGAGTCAAAAGGGCCAGAGAGGGATGACGTTGAGTCTCCTCCCCTTAAAGGGACCTCTTCACAGGAGCTGTGATAATTAGTCTTCATAGGATAGATAGATAGATAGATAGATAGATAGATAGATAGATAGATAGATGAATGGATGGATGGATGGATGGATGGATGGATGGATGGATGGATGGATGATGGATGGATGGATGGATGGATGGATGGATGGATGGATGGATGGATGGATGGATGGATGGATGATAGAGACAGGCATGGCAGGCAGAAAATATAATTAATAGATAGGAATAGATAACTAGATAGATAGCTAGTTAGCTAGAAAAAGTAGCTAGCTAGCTAGGGGGCAGAGAGAGAATGGGTGATAGATATAATAGATAGGTAGAAGAGAGCCAGATGATAGATTGGATGGAGAGAGAGAGAGAGAGAGAGAGAGAGAGAGAGAGAGAGAGAGAGGGAGGGAGGGAGGGAGGGAGGGAGGGAGGGAGGGAGAGAGAGAGAGAGAGAGAGAGAGAGAGAGAGAGAGAGAGAGAGAGAGAGAGAGAGAGAGAGAGAGAGATCTTGAGTTTAAGTCTATACTTGGGAAGGACATAACGCCATTCATCATCAATCAAGGAGGAGAAGCAACTTAGAATTAAGAGAAATTTCCTGACAGTTAGAACAATTAACCTCTGGAACAGCTTGCCTCCAGAAGTTGTGAATGCCCCAACCCTGGAAGTCTTTAAGAAGATGTTGGATAGCCATTTGTCTGAAATGGTATATTCCTGCAACGCAGGGGGTTGGACTAGAAGACCTCCAAGGTCCCTTCCAACTCTGCTATTGTATGTATATTGTATTATTGTATATATCTCAATCACTGTTCCTCTAAAGAGGGCAGAATATTTAATGTTCATTCCACAAACTAAGCTGCAATCCTCAGTTTACCATCCACAATGCTAATTCAACATGCTAAGACCAAGTCAAAACCATCATGTTATGGTTTAAGGTAAAGGTAAAACTTCCCCTCGCGCATATGTGCTAGTCGTTCCTGACTCTAGGGCAGTGCTCCTCTCCGTTTCAAAGCCGAAGAGCCAGCGCTGGCTGAAGACATCTCCGGGGTCATGTGGCCAGCATGACTCAATCCACGAAGGCGCACGGAACGCTGTTCTCTCCCCACCAAAGGCGGCTCCTACTTTTCTACTTGCATTTTGTAAACATGCTTTCAAACTGCTAGATTGGCAGAAACTGGGACAAGTCATGGGAGCTCCCTCCATTACGCGGCGCTAGGGATTCAAACCGCCGAACTGCCGACCTTTCTGATCGACAAGCTCAGCTTTCTTAGCCCCTGAGCCGTCACGTCCCTCTATGGTTTGTGGTTTAGCACAGTCTATAAATCAAGATATTCTCTTCTCCTCCAGTAGATGGTGCTAGGTTTACAACAAGGGCTCTAGTTATGGTTACAACACCTGGTTGGGGCAACCCATGGCCTGGATCTCTTGCCAGTCAAACGACTTCAAGCTGGATAATCCTCTTTGGGAGATGCTTTATTTCTGAATTTCTCAGAGGAAGGGAAGTGTTTGGACTAACTGTTCTCTCCAGCTCGAATTCTGGGGCATTCTTTTCACATCCAGATTCACAGGTCACGAACATCTGCCAAAAATATCTTTCCTACAGAACTGTGGATTGCTGAAGGCTCCGGTTGCTGCCGACCGGAAGGCACTTAACAGAAGTTCTCTTCCCCCCGCCAAATAAAAAGACCAGATGCTGGACTTTACATTAACTGTACCCGGGGGGAGGGGGATGGATAAAAGTGTCCAGGGACATGTTTTCCAACTGTTCTAAAGGACATTCAGCAGCAGAAGCAATTAGGAAAAATAGAAGAGGAAGAGGGGAGAGGAGCGAAAGAGAAAAGAAGAGAAAGGAAGAGGAATAGCATAGCATGGTGTGGCATGGCATGGCATGGCATAGCATAGATGTCAGGATTCCATAAAACACCCCCAACATTTTCCCCTGGCATCTTCAGGGCTGCCAATGGAATGGAAGGGAATTCTGTAATGGAATGGAATGGAATGGAATGGAAGGGAAGGGAAGGGAAGGGAAGGGGAAGAGAAGAGAAGAGAAGAGAAGAGAAGAGAAGAGAAGAGAAGAGAAGAGAAGAGAAAGAGAGAAGAAGAGAAGAGAAGAGAAAGAGAAGAGAAGATGGAGTGGAATGGAATGGAATGGAAAAGAAGGGAAGGGGAGAGAAGAGGAAGAGAAGAGAAGAGAAGAGAAGAGAAGAGAAGAGAAGAGAAGAGAAGAGAAGAGAAGAGAAGAGGAAGAGAAGAGAAGAGAAGAGAAGAGAAGATGGAGTGGAATGGATGGAATGGAATGGAAGGGAAGGGAAGGGAAGGGAAGAGAAGAGAAGAGAAGAGGAAGAGAAGAGAAGAGAAGAGAAGAGAAGAGGAAGAGAAGAGAAGAGAAGAGAAGATGGAGTGGAATGGAATGGAATGGAATGGAATGGAATGGAAGGGAAGGAAGGGAAGGGAAGGGAAGAGAAGAGAAGAGAAGAGAAGAGAAGAGAAGAGAAGAGAAGAGAAGATGGAGTGGAATGGAATGGAATGGAATGGAATGGAATGGAATTGAAGGGAAGGGAAGGGAAGAGAAGAGAAGAGAAGAGAAGAGAAGAGAAGAGAAGAGAAGAGAAGAGAAGAGAAGAGAAGAGAAGAGAAGAGAAGAGAAGAGAAGAGAAGAGAAGAGATCTCTTTCAGGTGACCTTCAGGCAAAACAAGCTAACATTTGGAACTTCGATGGTCAGACCTTGTTTCACAGGTTGAATGGAATCATCCCATGGATTTGGTTGAGTTGGGTTGACCTGGTTGTCTAAACCAAACTGCTTGTGTTTTATTCTTTAAAACTCCCTGAAGCAAGCCATGAGTTAACGCTGGGTTTCAACTCATTCCTACTCCTTACTTCTTGACAAAAGCGAAGTTGCCTTGTTGGTTGAGTTGGGTTGACCTAGGTATCAACCCCAAAGGCTTAGTTGCCTTGTTGGTTGAGTTGGGTTGGGTTGACCTGGTTGTCAACCCAAGGACTTAGTTGCCTTGCTGGTTGAGTTGGGTTGACCTGGTTGTCAACCCAAGCGCTTAGTTGCCTTGTTGGTTGAGTTGGGTTGACCTGGTTGCCTGAACTGAACCCCTTGTGCTTTATTAAGCTCCCTGAAGCAAGCCATGAGTTAACATTGGGTCTCAATTCATTTTTACTCCTTACTTCTTGCCAAGGGCTTAGTTGGCCTCAAAAGTCACAGAGGAAGGATCTGTCCATAGCAATGAGAGCTGGTGGTCAAACAGATCTTCCTGGTGCTAGAGAAGTCTAGATCTCCAGTGTTTCCTTCATGGCAGATTTCACGAGGTGTTTGAAGGTGTCCAGGTAACTACTGGAGAAAGGAGAAAACCAGGAGAGACAAAGTCCAAGTCTACCTAAATCCTGTTCTGACCTAGGCTTCCCCAGAAGCACGAAGCCAAGTCCTCATACCAATAAACCCCTTTTATTGAATTGACAGTGAATTCCTCTCCAGCAAAGTCTTTCCTCTCCCACGGTCTTTCAAGATAGTTCACAATGACCAACCTTGATCAGGCTTGGAGAGTGGCCAAGCCGATATCTTTCAGACGCCGCAATACTTGGGCAAGAATGCAGGAAGCAACTAATGGTCTCCTGCAAACTCCACTCCCCTTTCGCTCCTCTTTTATTTCCAATGGGAGGGGCCATTCACCATTCACCTGTGGCCTTACTCCCAAGTCAACTCTTGTTTTTTAGCTGTTCCCTTCATCTGGCCACTCTGCGCATGTGCACACTGGGAACAGGCTCCAACGGTTCTTCTGCCCCACTGATGTCTGACTCCGAAAGCAGCTGAGAACTGTCAGACGGCCCTGGCCCCCTCTCTGCCTCCGACACAGAGCCCTCCTCAGAGCCTTCCCCAGACTCCAGGACTGGCCCATCTTCCTCCCCAACCTCCCCACTGCCCAAAGCTGCTGCCAGCTCCAACGGCCACTGGTGGGTCACAACAAGTCCATGGTCTTCAACTTTTGCTTTCTCAGAAGCATAGACTCAAAATCACGTGGTGTATTAATACTGCTTTATAAAGCTTTAGTAAGGCAATGCCTGGAATATTGCATCCAGTTTTAGTAACCACATTATAAAAAAAAGATGTGGAGACTCTAGAAAGAGTGCAGAGAAGAGCAACCAAGATGATTAAAGGAATGGAGGCTCAAACATAGGAGGAACGGTTGTAGGAACTGGGTATATGTCTAGTTTAATGAAAAGAAGGACTAGGGTCGACATGATAGCAGTGTGCCAATATCTCAGGAGCTGCCCCAAAGAAGAGGCAGTCAAGCTATTCTCCAAAGCACCAGAAGGCAAGATAAGAGCCGTGGTGGTACAATGGTTACAATGCAGTATTGCAGGCTAATTCTGCCGACTGCCAACAGTTCAACTGAAATATCCTTCCATCCTTCCGAAGTCAGTAAAATGAGGGCCCAGATTATTGGGGGAAATAGGCTAATATTGTAAACCAGTTTACAAGGGGGGATTTTCTGACAATGAGAACAATTAACCAGTGGAAAGGTTTGCCTCCAGAAATCGTGGGTGCTCTGTCCCTGAAGGTTTTTAAGAAGAAACTGGAAAGGCATTTGTCTGAAAGGGGGTTGGCCTAGATGACCACCAAGGTCCCTTCGAGCTATTCTCCAAAGCACCAGAAGACAAGACAAGAAACGACGGATGGAGACTAATCAAGGAGAGGAGCAGCCTGGAATTGAGCAGAAACGTCCTAACAGTGAGGATAACTAACCAAAGGAACCCTCAACTAACCAATGGGGGTTGGACTAGATGACCACCAAGGTCCCTTTGAGCTATTCTCCAAAGCACCAGAAGGCAAGACAAGAAACACCAGGTGGAGACTAATCAAGGAGAGAAGCAACCTGGAATCGAAGAGAAATTGAGGCTTTTAAGAAGAGGCTGGACAGCCGTTTGTCTGCGTCTCCTGCTTGGGCAAGGGGGCTGGACTAGAAGACCTCCAAGGTCCCTTCCAGCTCGATTCCGGTTCTTCCCAGGGGCAGAACTGCTCTGAATCAGGCGACAAAACGCGCCATCCCGGCCCGTAAATCAATAAAACAAACCCGCTGCCAGGTTGGCACAGATGGCACGCCTCACCCGGGTGGTGGAAAACAGGTCGTCAACTAAGCCTGCTGTGTATTCCTTTCTAAAGCCTCGCCAAGCCGAAACCCATCGAGAATTTGAATCACTCTGGCGTGCAGGCCGGCAGCGGCGAATCGCGCACCCTGGGACCCCCAGGAGTAGAGTAAGGGCTCCCCCTTCTGGGGGACGTTGCCTCCTTAAACTCGGCTCTTGCGGAGAAAGCCCAGAGAGAGGCAGGGCTGTTTGGGCCAACGGGCCTTAAATCAAGAAGCAAAGGAATTCCAGGGATGCCCCTATGTAGGGTGGCTTGTCCCAGAAGGGGACAACCAGGGTAGGTTGAAGACTTCACCCCTGTGAGATTCACCTCTACTTCCCCATCATAGTTTTTGACATTCCTGTTTTTCCCCCCCAAAAAATACCCTGATCCAGGCTAATTCTCCCTTTGTTGAATCGTTTTAAGAACCTTCTTCCTTTCCTTTTCTTCCTTTCTCCCTTATCCTTTCTTCTTTCCTTCCTTCCTTTCTCCTTCTCCTTTCTTCCTCCTTCCTGTCTCCTCTCCTTCCTTCCTCTTTCCCTTCCTTCCCTTCCTCCGTCTCCTTCTTTCCTTCCTTTCCTCCCTCCCTCCCCTTCCTTCCTTCTTTCCTTCTGTCTTTCCTCACTCCCTCTCCTTCCTTCCCGCCATCTATTCCTTCCTTTCCTTCCTCCCCTTCCTTCCTCCCTCCTTTCCTTCCTTCCTTCTTTCCTTCTGTCTTTCCTCACTCCCTCTCCTTCCTTCCCGCCATCTATTCCTTCCTTTCCTTCCCCCCCTTCCTCCCTCCCTCCTTTCCTTCCTTCCTTCTTTCCTTCTGTCCTTCCTCATGCCCTCCTTTCCTTCCTTCCTTCCCTTCCACCCCCCTCGCCTTGCCCAAATCTCAGCAATTCTGCACCCTCCATGCTGTGAGCAGCCCAGACTTTGAGGAACAAGTGAGAAGCAATCAACAGGGAGACATATTGCGCACCAACACAATGGTTCCCACAGATGGAAAGGGCTCCCTTCAAAATCAAGTGAGCTTCCTTCCCAGCTCCTGGGGGGGAAATCCCAACACCTGCAACGCATTGTGAGCACACACACACCCCCCCAAAAAAAGAAAGAACAAATCTGCCTGTCGCCAACAATCCTGCCGTACGGCACGCAGAGCGCTTGGAAACTGGGGTTTGAGAAGCACCATTGTAGAGGAAGGCCCTGTCGAAAAAGAACCCGAGAAACTCAACCTATCTTCTTTGGAGATGAGGTTTAGGAGCATTGATTTCGCATAGCTCCTGCCTTCGCAATGCAACCTTTGGGTGCCTTGCCTTTGAAGCCAATTTCTCCAGCGCTTCAGCAGGCCTCGCGAAAGGAGGAAGAGGTCAGCCTCTCTGCTAGGAATGGAGGGGGTCATCCCTCCTTCGCCGCCACCCCAAAATCCCCAACACGAGTCTATTTTGTTCCCCCTGCCAGGTAGGGCTTGGATGGGGATGCTCCGGAGGAATTGGGAACGTAAACACGCCCCATGGGGCTGCTAGGAAGTGTACTTACACCCCCTCGGTGAGCACACGCCTTGCTCACCGAGGGTGCGAACCCGCACACCAACCCACGCGGGGCTTGCAGGAGACGTGTGTCCCATCTCACCTGCTCACCCCTCTTTCTCCCCCGCCCCCCCAGGCGGCCCTTAAGATAGAAAACTAACCACCTTGCTCTTTTTACACATCCACGTAGTCAGATATGAACCGAGGATTCTGATCCTGAACCCATTTCTGGACTTCGTTCACGTCTCTGCTGGGTTTTTTTTTTTTTTTTCCTTTTTTCCTTTCCTCAATTATGCCAAAGTCCTCGTTGATTTCTCTCCGGCTCGGTCCAAAAAAGGAAAGGAAAAAAAAAAATCCACGCTTGCTCTGGTTTTGGAAGCAAGTAAAAATCATCACATCCCGGGAATGTGAAATGAGCAGGCAGGCAAGTGGGCAGGCGGCTCGACCCGTTGAAAGAGAGATGGAGGGAAGGAGGGAAGGAGGAAAGCAAAGTCCTCTGGCATGCAAAGCACTTCCCTGCCATGCTCAAGACATCCTGGGGAATATCTTTTCTTCTTCCTCCTCCTCCTCCTCCTCCTCCTCTTCCCCCCTCCTCCTCCTCCTTCCTGTAAACCCCAGTCCCTTCCAGCACAGATCATACCTAGTTGGGTAATAAAATGTCTGCAAGAAAACAATCCCAACTCAGAAATCACTGAGGATTCCAAAATCATCATCATCCTCTTCCTCCTCCTCCTCCTCTTCCCATAAACCCTTCATCCTTCCAGTGTTGATGATGTCACCTAGCTGGGTCATGAAATGTCTGCAGGAAAACCACCAATCTCAGAGAGCACCAAGGATCCCACAGTCCTCCTCCTCCTCTTCCCATAAACCCTTCATCCTTCCAACGTTGATGATGTTACCTAGCTGGGTCATGAAACGTCTGCAAGAAAGCCACCAAGTTCAGAAAGCACCAAGGACCTCACAGATCATCTCCTCCTCCTCCTCCTCCTCCTCCTCCTCCTCCTCCTCCTCCTCCTCTTCCCATAAACTCTTCATCCTTCCAGTGTTGATGATGTCACCTAGCTGGGTCATGAAACGTCTGCAGGAAAACCACCAAGCTCAGAGAGCACCAAGGATCCCACAGTCCTCCTCCTCCTCTTCCCATAAACCCTTCATCCTTCCAACGTTGATGATGTTACCTAGCTGGGTCATGAAACGTCTGCAAGAAAGCCACCAAGTTCAGAAAGCACCAAGGACCTCACAGATCATCTCCTCCTCCTCCTCCTCCTCCTCCTCCTCCTCCTCCTCCTCCTCCTCCTCCTCCTCCTCCTCCTCCTCCTCCTCTTTCCTCTGCCCTCCCTTGCAATGTCTGAGCTGTTTCTCCAAGCACATGTCCGTCCCCTCTCCCCACCCTCATCTTATGCATTCTAACTCTGGCACATACATGAATTGACTTCTCCTGCTTCTACAGCTTCACCTGGTCTCCTGAATTGTGTTTTTTTCACCTCCCTGTAAGCAAGTTCTGAGAACATGCAGAGGACGTTTAAAAGAGGAGAGGAGAGGAGGGGGGGAAGCAGAGAGAGGATGTATGTGCAGCGTTTTCTGCTGAGTGGTATTTAAAAAAAAAGCGCCCGCCACCAGAATACAGGGAAAGATCTATCCTCCCGCAGGATCAATCAGATGCCCATGACTTTATCTGCTTCCAAGAAGAGGAAACCCACTGAATGACCAAGTCAGATCTCAGCTGCTGGGCTTCTACCCATAAGGAGGACAGAACCAGCCCTGAAGTCTGAGGCAGCTTGGATGAAGTGACAGGGTGTTGAAAGAAAGGGAAGGAAAGGGGACATCATAAGGAGAAAAACCAGAAGGTTCTTCAAGGTGGTCATTGGCCTTCTGATTCTTCTGACTCTCGCACAGCTTTGAATGGACTGATCTCCCTCTCTCTCCTTCTCTCTCTCTCTCTCCTTCTTTCTTCTCTCTCCCCCTCTCTTCTATCACTCTTCTCTATCCCTCTCTCCCCCCTCTTCAATCTCTCTCCTCTCTCCCTCTTGTCTCTCTCTCCTTTCTCTCTCCTTCTTCTCTCCCTTCCCTATCTTCTATCACTCTTCTCTATCCCTCTCTCTCTCCTCTCTCCCCCCTCTCTTCTATCCCTCTTCTCTATCCCTCTCTCTCCTCTCTGTCTATCTGTCTGTCTGCCTCTCTCTCTCCCTTCCTGCTCCTGCAGTTTCTTCTAACCCAACTGGCTCGTCTTCCCCCATTTGTGCATCTGGGAAGGCTGAGCCTGAATGGATTGGGGTGTGCAACCTCCCAGCGTGAGAAGACTCCCTGGGCCAGAAGGAGGAGGAGAAGGAGGAGGAGGGGAACCTTGGCGCACAGCCACAAAAGAAGGCACATTTCATGTACCTTCGGGGTTCTGGAGCATGAGGGCGCAGAATTAAGAGGTGCTTTAGCTGCGTGGAAAGTAGAAATGGATACACCGATAAGGGAAGGGATGTTAGGATGCTGGTGGAAAGTGGGGGGAAAGGCACACTTGCAAAGTTTGGGTAGCCGATTTTGCCCGCGTGCCCCAAGCAACAGTAGTCCAAAAATAGTCTGTGAAGAAGAGGCAGAAATAGAGAAAGAGAAGGTCCGCATCCCTTACATCTCACAACCGACACTCTGTGCACCTACAGAGCCCCAAACCGATACAAGCACAAGGCTGCGTTGGAGGCTGTGCAACAATCATGGCAGGCAACCCTGTGTGCCTGTGACCACACGAGCGAGCTCGCCAACTGTGTGTGTCAGTGTGTATTAGAGAGAGAGGGAGAGGGAGGGAGAGCAATTGTAGGCTATGAAAGAGACAACCAGCACTTTGTATGCAGCAGGAGATCGGAAGGGCTGCTGGGTGAATACTTGCGTGTGTGCGAGTGTGTGTTGGTGTGTGCCTGCCAGGCGTGTGCAAGGGGCAGAGTAGTGCAGCGCAGCGGCTGCCGCCGGCAAAACCGATGCCCCGATTTGCAAAGTGATCACATCCCTGTGCCAACGACAGCACCGAAGAGTGGAGGAAAAACAGGGTAGGAGGATTTGAGCATTCCCAGCCGTTCCATCTCCGTTCCTCTAGTCTACGCAGGTCTTCTCCTGATGCTGCCCTGCCCGTCTCTAGTTTAGCTGCAATTCTAGGAAAAGATCTTTCTCACCCATGGTGGGCTTTTCTCCTTCTGGGGAGAAATCTGGGGTCTCACCCATGGTGGGCTTTTCTCCTTCTGGGGAGAAATCTGGGGTCTCCTGATCTCTTGTCCACAGCCTTCTTCTCACAGCATCCCCAATCTACACTCAACTCCATTTTACGTTCCACCATGGGGTCTTCTCCTCTCCTTCTTCCATGCCTTCTCTTCCCCCCCCCCCACCGTCACCACCAAGAGGACCGACAAGATAAAGTTGAGTTGCCCTTCCATCTCCTGAGGTAGTCCCCTTCCTAGATGGTCTCCTGACATCTTGCTTCCCATGCGAAGAAGATTGGCCCTCTGCAGAACCTCTAGCTAAGAGTAGGCTCCGTAGCTTCATCCTAGGGTGGGTTTTTAAAGGATTCTACCCAGTCTGGTTGGAGGGCAGAAGTGACCCTACTCCCCACCTACTCAAATGTGAAAATCTAGAGATTTGATGGAACAGCCTCAAGGGACTGATGTTCTGAAAACCCCAGCAGGGGAATGGGACCGTGGCGAATTGTCTTCTCTCCACCCATCCTCACTCAGGACTTTTGGAAGGAGAAGGAGGTGATGGAAGTGGCACCTTCTTGGCTTGAGGGCCCACCTAAGATGAGTGTGTGCAGGGGGTGAGTTGTATGCAGCACACAAGGATGTCCTCCCTCTCTCTCCCTCCCTCTCTTCTCTCTCCCTCCCTCCCTCTCTTCTTCTCTCCCTCCCTCTCTTCTCTATCCCTTCCTCCCCCTCTCTCCTTCTCTCTCTCCCTCCCTCTCTTCTTCTCTCCCTCCCTCTCTTCTCTCTCCCTCCCTCCTCCTCTCTCCTTCTCTCCCTCTCTTCTTTTCTCCCTCCCTCTCTTCTCTCTCCCTCCCTCCCCCTTTCTCCTTCTCTCTCTCCCTCCCTCTCTTCTTCTCTCCCTCCCTCTCTTCTCCCTCCCTCCCCCTCTCTCCTTCTCTCTCTCCCTCCCTCTCTTCTTCTCTCCCTCCCTCTCTTCTCTCTCCCTCCCTCCTCCTCTCTCCTTCTCTCCCTCTCTTCTTTTCTCCCTCCCTCTCTTCTCTCTCCCTCCCTCCCCCTTTCTCCTTCTCTCTCTCCCTCCCTCTCTTCTTCTCTCCCTCCCTCTCTTCTCCCTCCCTCCCCCTCTCTCCTTCTCTCTCTCCCTCCCTCTCCCTCCCTCTCACACGCACACATATACACCACCCACACCCCACCAACATATATTCACACCCATCCTCTCTCCCTTCCCCTACTGGAAAAGGATGAGTCAAGCCGAAGGCAATGGAGACCTTAACCTAATTAAATCTGCAATGAGGATGGGGGGTCGTGGATTGGCACAACCCCAACCTGGCGCCCTGCGGCCACGACGGACACCGCTGTCCCTCTTCCCCGTCCTGCAGGGTCGGGAGGAGGAATAACGTGGGTGTCTATTCCCCCGCTTCGCCCCCGTCCCCCACGTAACCTCTGCTTCCCCTTGTTCGCCCGTCCGTACAAATCACCTCGGTCCTCAACAACCCCCCCCTTCCCGAAGAGAGGGCAAGCACGCATGAGCGCAGGCAAGAGACCCCCGCGCCGATTCCACACTCGGCGAGTGTGCACGCACGCACAAACACACACACACACAACCCGCCGAGAAAGCCGCTTAACCCTTAGCTGGCTAGGAAAAGCAGAGTGCGGCAAAGAAGCCTGCATGAGGAGTTGGAAGAAAACCTGGCCGGGGGTGGGAGGGAGAAAGAGGGGGGAGAGAGGGGGGAAGGCACGTCCCCCCCCCTCTGCACGAGAGGCATGCACAGACCCACAGCTGTCCTCCCCTCGGATTGTGCACACTCACCCGCACGACTTCAGCCCCAAAGCCCAATAGAGATCGAACTTGGAGCTGGGGGGAAAAATCAATTTGCAAAAGGAGGGGGTTTGGTATAAAAATCCGGGGTGGGGAGGGGAAGAAAAGACCGTTGGAGAGAGGCTGAAGCCGGGCGGGAGAGGGGGGGGGGGACGCAGAGGAAACCTTGGAGGGGGGGGAAGAGAAAAACGGGGAAGGCAGGCGGACCCCTGGACCAGCCCTGCGGTGCAAGCCAGCAGCGCGTCAAGGCGAAGCATCACCTCCCCAAAAAACGCCGCGGGCTCTCCAACACGATTTTGTATTAAAAAGTCTCTTACCGGTGGAGGGAGGGAGGGGTGTGGGGGGGGGGGGGGCGAGGTTAACGCTCCTCTTCGGCGGGGATGCGGGAACCTTCGCCGGGGCTTCTCATTCGCTCGGGGTGGCCGAACTTGGGCGAAGAAGCTGAGCCGCAACCGATCCAGAGCGCATAGTGGGCGCCGGGCGATGGCTGCAGGCGCGCTGGGGTGGCGAGGATGCTGCCGGCAGCCCTTTTCATGCTCGGTGGGAAGACACCCGCGCCTCGTTGCTCCGGGGGGCAGGCATTCAAAAGGAAGAGGAGATCTCCCCCTACCACAAACCCCCGCAGACACTCCAGTCCCCTCCCGCGGAAAACCCCTTCCAAGAAATCCGATAGAATCCTCTGCGCTTCTCCCGCTGTCTCGCCTTTCCGCTTTGCCCGGTGTTTGGAGGGGGAAAGGAAGCTGCGAGAATAGAGATACTTGCTGAGCCCCCCTTATTATTATTATTATTTTAAAGAAACGGTCCTCTCTCCGCCGGTCTTCTCTTCCTCCTCCTTCCCCCTCTTCCTCTTTGCCTCCCTGCCTTCCTCGGATGGATCAGCTCGCAGCCACCGGGGGCGAAAGGAAGGCGCACACGCGAGCCAAGCTGGAGAAGACGGAGGCGGGCGGGCTTGGAGAGAGGGGAGGGGGATTGAGAAGGGGGGAGAGAGAGAGAGAGAGATGCGGCGGGAAGGGAGGAGGAAGAGGAGGAGGAGGGAAGCCAGGCGATCGGAAAGAGCCAAAGCGGTTGGGGAAAGCTTGCCGGAGGGAAGGGAGGGGCGTCCAGAGGAGGAGGGGCTCCGGGGATGAATGGGAGAGGTGGGGAGGGGGGGGCGCGAGAGGCGGAGACGAGGGACGTGGA
This sequence comes from Rhabdophis nuchalis, assembly GCA_039707465.1. Taxonomy (NCBI): domain Eukaryota; kingdom Metazoa; phylum Chordata; class Lepidosauria; order Squamata; family Natricidae; genus Rhabdophis; species Rhabdophis nuchalis. Next base: position 11,772,798 of record CM077652.1, on the reverse strand, counting down.
GAGGCTTCGCTGGAGAACTGGGTTTTTGGGGGGGAGGGTGGGGAGGGCTGGCTCCCCCCTGGGAGGCAGAGCTGGGTAGGGGCAGAAGGGGGAGTCAAGAATCGGACCGAGAAGAGAGGCCGGTGGGGGTTTCCTTCGGAGAGGGGTGGGCGAAGGAGAAGAGCGGTGGGTGGAAAATTGGAGCGCTCTCTCGCCTTCCCATTCGCATGCAGTAACCCTTCCCTTCCTCCAACCGGCGCCCTCCGGCTGAGGAGAGGAGAGGAGAGGGGAGGTGGCCAGCTGGAGGTGGGTCCCCCTCTTAACTCTATGCTCCATCTCTTTTAACTCTTCCTCCGCCTTCTTTCTGCTGCCATCTCCTCCTCCACCTGAATTCTGCGCCTCCATCCAGTTCTTCGCAGGCTCCTCTTCTCCATTCTTGCTGGAAGGTCTTCTCCGCCGACCTTCTCCAGATCTTCCAACCCATCATCCTCGCGTTCTTTCCCAATTCAACTGCTCATCTTCCTTCCTTTCTTTTTTTTGGGAAGGACTGGAGAAGAGAAAGCTGTCTAGCTTCCTCATGGCAGCCAAGATGCTGGAAAAGGAGTCCTCATCTCCTCAGGATGGTCCAGCTTCCAAGTCTGAAGAGGGATAAAAGAGGAGCAGGAGAGGACCTTCCCAACACCTGGTTGACTCGGGCCAGGTGAGTCGATGGCTGGGAGATGAGAGAAGAACCCATCAGAGTGTAGACTACATTGGGAAGTCAAAAGGTCTTCAGGAGGTACTTCCATGCTACATCAAGAAAATGACATGGATGCACGTTCCTAAGGACACCAGGACTTGGACACCTTGAGAAGTTGATGATAATTATGGAGCCAAAAAAGACTATTTAATCCAACTTCCATTCAGCAAAGGACGCCTCAAGCTTGAATGATCTTACAAAGACCAGTCTAGGCCAGCGTTGGTGAACATTTTTGGCACCAAGTGCCGAAACGCCAGCGTGATGGAAACTGACCACTTGATCTTTCAGTTTCTGGCATGTTTGCGCACACGAGCAGCTGGCCAGTGCACATGTGCGCACCAGAAACTGGAAGATCATCTTCTCCATGTGCACATGCGCACCAGACGGCTACTCTTTCTGTTTCTGGCACTCCTGCGTGCGTGAAAACCAGCCGGTCAGTGTGCCAGAACCCGGAGAGCAATGGGCAACAGCTTGCATGCCCGGAGAAATGGCTCTGTATGCCATTTCCATCACATGTGCCATAGGTTTGCCATCATGGCTGTAGGCTCCATCACAAAAACGCTTAAGGAAGGGAAGCTTGATGTATTCTCCCAACATTCTTGGACTATTCTATACTCGGTCTGGAAGTGTATTTAGGTACTTTAGGCAATAGGTTGACAAGGTCAGCCAATGAATAGGCATAGCAGCTAAGTCAGCCAATGGGAGCTTAAACAGATCTGAGCCTGTGCTGAGAATCGAAACTGGAACTGCTCCGTCTTGTTCTGAACTCTGAGATGAAACTGACTGTTCTCGTCTGCTTGTATTCTGCTTGGAACTTCTACCAGGTTGAAAGAATCTACTGTTGGTATTGTACATTTATTCACCTGTTATTATGTATATAAAGAAGTTAATGAACCCAGCTGAATCAATTATTTTTTTTATCGATCAGATTTATACGGCTGCCCATCTCGCACAAAATGACCCCGGGCCACATACAAAAAACCCCAAAGGAAACAACCTACAGAGACTTCAATTAATAAAGATAAATTAAAAAAAACATATTCTTATAGATTAACCCTTTCCTGTGGGTTTCTGCCCAAAAATATAGTATTGAATAAACATTGGAAAGCTGATCACTCTCAGGCATCGTACTGAGAGGGACACGGTGGTTCAGTGGCTAAGAAGCTGAGCTTGTCGATCAGAAAGGTCGGCAGTTTGGCGGTTCGAATCCCTAGCGCTGCATAACGGAGGGAGCTCCCGTGACTCATCTCAGCTTCTGCCAACCTAGCAGTTCGAAAGCATGTTTCAAAATGCGAGTAGAAAAATAAGAGCCACCTTTGGTGGGAAGGGAACAACGCTCCATGCGCCTTTGGCGTTGAGTCATGCCGGCCACATGACCACGGAGACGTCTTCGGACAGCGCTGGCTCTTCGGCTTTGAAACGGAGATGAGCACCGCCCCCTAGAGTCTGGAACGACTAGCACAGATGTGCGAGGGGAACTTTGACCTTACTGAAAATCACCGACACCTTGAAAGATTCCTTAAATACATTCTCTTATCTCTCACGTTTATGCCTCTCTCGTTCTTAGCTGAATTAACCGCGAATCAAGTGGAGTGCTTATTCCTGGAGCCATGTCGGGATTGTAACAACTCAAAAAGGCAGCTGAAAACCTTGAGGATTTGACCAGGACCGTCCTGATTTTAAGGACTGTCTCGTAAAAATGAATCCGAGTCTACCAAAGAAGCAAAACACTTAACACCCTCACCCAACAGTTTTGGGGTTTGTATGTGAGTCAATCTGAGCTCCTATTGTGCTTATTCCAATATTGGAATTAAGGCTGGGATTTGTCCTAATAAAGCCCGAATTTAAAATTAAGTGAAAACAAAGGGCAGAGGGAATTACTGGAACAATAAATGAATGGAAGGAGAGACCAATTGTCCTGCTCTTATTTAGATGTTTTTGCTGCCTCTTGTGGTTTTGCTATGTCATTTGTGGCATTATTATTTATAACTTATTGTCCTCGGAATACTGTTTTATTCCATTTTGGCAGCCTGCCTCGTAACCATTGGTATCTGCACTGTGGAATAGAACATGGGGAATGAACCTTTCTCATCAGTTATCACCGAGTTTGTCAGAGTTTGTTGCAGAAAATTCAAATCCAGAAAACACCCACAGCTAATTGATTCAGCTGGGTTCATTAACTTCTTTATATACATAATAACAGGTGAATAAATGTACAATACCAACAATAGATTCTTTCAACCTGGTAGAAGCTCCAAGCAGAACACAAGCAGACGAGAACAGTCAGTTTCATCTCAGAGTTCAGAACAAGACGAAGCAGTTCCCGTTTCGATTCTCAGCACAGGCTCAGATCTGTTTAAGCTCCCATTGGCTGACTTAGCTGCTATGCCTATTCATTGGCTGACCTTGTCAACCTATTGCCTAAAGTATTTGAAGGCAGGACAAGAAGCAATGGGTGGAAACTAATCAAGGAGAGAAGCAACTTAGAACTAACAAGAAATTTCCTGTCAATCAGAAGAATTAATCGGTGGAACAACTTGCCACCAGAAGGTGTGAATTGCTCCAACACTGGAAGTTTTTAAGAAGATGTTGGATAACCATTTGTCTGAAGTGGTGTAGGGTTTCCTGCCTAAGCAGGAGGTTGGACTAGAAGACCTTCAAGGTCCCTTCCAACTCTGCTACTCTATTCTTGTTTAACCTAAAAAGTTCAATCTTCAATCACTGTATTGATGGGTGTCTTTTAGGGTTACAGACAGCTCCTGAGGGCCACCACGGAAGGTCTTCTAAACTCACCTAGAGAAGATTCAAGAAGGTTGTGTCTTCTTTGAGCTCCTTTGGAAATAATGTTGACCTATAGTCTAAGGCTTCCCCAGGGACCTTCATTCATGTATTAACCAGTTCCTACCATGATTAACTTGAATGAGAAAGTTAATTTTGCCACCTCAGTTGGATTTGATGACAATGGCAACTTAACATACAATATTTTTTTCTATCATCCTTGAACTGTCTCATGATAAGGCCATCTTCTTTCTCAACAGAGACCCTCCCTCGATATCTGTTGTTAATCATACAATCACGGGACTTTCCCAAGATCAGGGGAACCAGCAAACTTTCCAACCAAGTGGTTGTTGAATTATAAATTCTTTCTGAAGTTCTCCCAGAATGTTAAACTTCACAAAGAGATCTGTGGCATACCAATTGGAGGAGTGACCTTTAAAAACAAGGAAAGCAATCATTTCCATTGGTCGCTTATTATTGTCAATAAATCATCACCATCAACAACATGGCAAAAGTAGAGGCTGTGTTATATATTTTAGGAGGAAAAATAATCGAATGGTGCTTCAATGTAGTGGGAAAATGAATATTGTTCTTAAAATTGAACAATTGTTTTTCCGTATTTCACACTTACGAAGGACGGACGGACGGAAGGAAGGAAGGAAGGAAGGAAGGAAGGAAGGAAGGAAGGAGAGGAGGAGGAGGAGGAGGAGGAAGAAGAAGAAGAAGAAGAAGAAGAAGAAGAAGAAGAAGAAGAAGAAGAAGAAGAAGAAGAAGAAGAAGAAGAAGAAGAAGGGGAGGAGGTGGGAAGGAGGAGAAGGGAAAGCAGAAGGAAGGAGAAGGAGAAGAAGAAAATAATGATGGATGGACAGTGAGCTGTCCATCCATGGAGCTTTTTGAGCTTGGTTGTTTCCTTGCAGACATTTCATGACCCAGCTAGATAACTTCATCAGTCCTGCAAAGGAGGAATGGTTGCCAAACGCAGCTTCTAATACACACAACAGCAATAACAAATCTCGCTATCCTGCAGACCTGGATAAAATGGCAATAATAAATAAGCCAATAATAACCAATAACCATTGATCTCCGTGCATCGTTCAATCCCTGCTTTTGTTGGCCAGAAGGGACTTTGATTGCCCTCTGTGGCAAACAAACACACTGAGCCTGTCATTCATCTGCTATCGACAGTGAAGAGGACCACAGTGGAACTTCCAAGTACAAAGAAAGCGAATCTTTAATTTTTTATGGCTTCATTTAATCTTTCATTAAATATTAGATCTTGGATGGGGAAGATGAGAATAAGGAAAGGGTTTTTATTTCATTCCCCAATGGGCGGGTGGGGGAGCAGGAAGGACCACGTGATTCTGAAGCTCACCTTGGTTGGAAGAAACGTCCATCTCAGTTCAGTTCTAAGTGGGGGGAAAGACACTGGAAACATGGAGGCTGCTTGGAAAGATGGATTAATGGTGGACAGGATCCCATGGTTTGAGGAAAGAAAGAAAGAAAGAAAGAAAGAAAGAAAGAAAGAAAGAAAGAAAGAGAGGGAGAGAGAGAGAGAGAAAGAAAAAGAGAGGGAGAGATAAAGAGAGAGAGAGA
>CM077652.1:11557709-11765209 GCA_039707465.1 Rhabdophis nuchalis | reverse complement strand
AAAGGGCCAGTAAATGTTCAGATCCATCCAGTCACCCTCACTCCACCCCAAATTAAGGGATTAGGGGGTCTTTTAAAAGGAGGCTTGTTTTAGATAGATAGATGATAGAAATTAATAGGTAGGTAGGTAGGTAGGTAGGTAGGTAAGTAGGTAGATGATAGATAAATAGATAGATAGATAGATAGATAGATAGATAGATAGATAGATAGATAGATAGATAGATAGATAGATAGATAGATAGATAGATAGGTAGATAGATATTGGACATAGAAATGGATAGATAGATAGATAGATAGATAGATAGATAGATAGATAGATAGATAGATAGATAGATAGATAGATAGATAGATAGATAGATAGATAGATAAATATTGGACATAGAAATAAATGGATGGATAGAGAGAGAGAGAGAGAGAGAGAGAGAGAGAGATGACAGAGAGACAGATAGATAGACAGACAGACAGGCAGACCTGTAGACCAAGGAATGCTGGAAGGGACAAAATGAATAGCAAAAGAACACAACATTGACACAATCACCAGGCATCGGCTAATCAGCTCTGTTGCAAGGCGTCACATATTCAAACCATGTCTGTGACATTGAAGGCGATTGTCTTGCCTTGCTAAGGTCAATCTCATCTTAAGAGTGACATGGCAGGCAGGCGGACACCACCGAGGCCTTCCCACTTTGTCCTATCTACTAAATTGGCCTCCTTCCGTTAGGAGAGAATCGTCGTCAAATTCATCTATAATGCAAAAGAGCCCAACTAAATGCCTCTGTGTGTGTGTGTGTGTTGGTGGTGGAATGAAACCAAAACAAAAGGTTAATCATATTTTGGTAGCGAGAGATGGACATTTCCGCCCTGCTCCGAATTTCATTATTTGACGATGATTGATTAATGTCATCCGGTCCATGTTGACTCTTAGCAAACAAACAAACGCTGTAGAATCTCTTCAGAATGATCGGTCTTGAATTGGCCTTCCGGGTCATTCATTGGTTTATTTAGTGCTATCATATTTGAATTGATGCAATGATGCAAGAAGTCTTCCTCTTCTATTCTTTTTTTTAAATAGCAATTTAAAACAACAACGCAAGGATTCTAAGCCAATGACTTGCTTAACTCCACCCTCCAGCTCCGCATATGCAGAGTATCCATTTCAAATTTTAACAGATTAACAGAGTTGGAAGGGACCTTATAGGTCATCTAGTCTAACACCCCCCACACACACAAGCAGGAGACCCCTACACCATTTCTGACAGTCTAATCTCTTCTTGAAGGTCTCAAGTGATGAAGCTCCCACAACTTCCGACGGCAACTTCTGTTCCTTTGGTTGATTGTTCTCACGGTCAGAAAATTCCTCCTTATTTCCAGGTTGAATCTCTCCTTGGTCAGTTTCCATCCATTGTTCCTTGTCTGGTCTTCGGGTGCCATGGAAAATAGCTTGACCCACTCCTCTCTGTGGCAGCCCCTCAAATATTGGAACACTCCTATCCTGTCTCCCCTGGTCCTTCTCCTCACTAGACTAGCCATGCCCAGTTCCTGAAACCGTTCTTCATATGTTTTAGCCTCCAGTCCCCTCATCATCCTGGTTGCTCTTCTCTGCACTCTTTCTAGAGTCTCAACAGTGTGGTGACTAAAACTGGATGCAGTATCCTAGGTGTGATCTTACAAGGGATTTATAGAGTGGTATTAGTACCTCCCTTGATCTTGATTTTATTGCATCCCAACTTTTATTGCATCAGATGACAACTTTCTAGCCCAGCTTGCCAAGGGGCAGTGGGTGGGGGTGGGAAGGTGCTATAATCTCTTCCTTTAAAGACCAAACTTCTTGTGTGCTCCTCGTCCTGTTATATATTTAAGCAGCTTACCCTTCCGTTAAAGCTTCCCCCCCCCCAATGGATAAGAGTCTATTGTGAAGGCATAATGCTGACCTAATTATCTTTACTGTGGATTTATTTAACAGATTTATTTGAAAAGGCTGGTGCGTTCGCCATCTGATAACCGATTTGTTAGAACTCCTTTTAATGAGCCTCTGCCTGTTTCAAGGAGGCTTAACATTACTTTTCTCGGTGGTGAAGAGCCAAGCGTCCACACAGCCGGGAAAATCTCAATTGTACTGGGCTGCGTGCTTAAAAGAACAAGAAATGCACAGACACACCCTCTATTCTTACACCTGGTGTTTATTTCAGCAGGTAGCTCTAAAGGTGAACTTCTAACTACGTGCCGTTATTTTTTAATCTTGCCCTAAAAATGATTTATGAAAAGTAATCTGCATGCATTTTTTTTTATAAAAAAAAAAGGAGGCCTGGTAAGATATGGAGAATGAAGAAGAATCTTCTGGATCCAAAACAGGCTAAACTCAACAGTTTATTTAGAATATTTTTATTTATTTATTTTATTCGATTTATATCCCGCCCTTCTCCAAACGAACCCAGGGCGGTGCACAGGAAAATTAAAATAATATACAAAACAATACAAAAATATAAAATTTTAAAAGCTTATTAAATATGAAATCCTGTGCTAAAAACCAATTAAGACCCCCCCATTTTAAAACTATCTAAACTAGTCAACAGTGGAGGCTATGCAAGGCCGGCTTGATGAAACAAATGTGTTTTTAAACACTGGCGGAAGAGGCGGAGGTCAGTAATGGTACGGAGTTCAGGGGGCAGGTCGTTCCACAGGGCAGGGCCCGCCACAGAGAAGGCCCTTCCCCTGGGTGTCGCCAGTCGGCATTGTCCGGCCGACGGCACCCTGAGAAGGCCCTCTCTGTGGGAGCGAATCGGCCGTAGGGATGTATGGGGCAGGAGACGGTCTCGCATGTAACTAGGTCCCGAGCCATGGAGCGCTTTGAAGATGGTCGTCAGGACCTTGAAGCGCACCCGAAAGACCACAGGAAGCCAGTGCAGCTCGCGCAGGATTGGTGTTATATGGGAGCATCTAGGGGCTCCCGTAATCACCTGCGCGGCTGCATTCTGCACTAACTGTAGCTTTCGAGTGCACCTCAAGGGAAGCCCCATGTAGAATAGCATAGCATAGCATAGCATATGGAATGGAGAATAGCATAGGATAGGATAGGATAGGAATAGAATAGAATAGAATAGAATAGAATAGAATAGAATAGAATATGGAATGGATAATAGGATAGGTTAGGTTAGGTTAGGTTAGGTTAGGATAGGATAGGATAGGATAGGATAGGATAGGATAGGATAACAGAATTGGAAGGGACCTTGGAGGTCTTCTAGTCCAACCCTCTGCTTCGGCAGGAAACCCTACACTACTTCAGACAAACAGTTATCCAACATCTTCTTAAAAACTCCCAGTGTTGGGGCATTCACAACTTCTGGAGGCAACTTCTGTTCTACTGACTAATTGTTCTCACTGCCAGGAAATGGCTGTCAAATGTCTTCTTAAAAAACTCCAGTGTTGGAGCACCCACAACATTGAAGGAGATCTGCCAGCAGAAACACATCATAAATGCATCCAAATCTTTGACCTAAAACCATGAAGCTGCTTGAGCTATTGATAGAATGTGGTAAGGAAATAAGCATTTATAAGTCTGGGGTGTCATAAGCCTGGGGCAACCTGGGCAAACTTTGATTGTAGGGGAATACATGTTTAGAATGTGTATTTTGTATTGCAACAACAACAGAATTATTCAGCCAGTAGATGGCAGTGTTTAGTGTGCATCGATGAGGACCATCTATGGTTTCTTTATGTTCTGAAGAGAGTTTCCTGTTTCCTGTTGCAATAATATAGTAAGGCACATGGTGACTGTGGTCAGTTTTTCTCTCTGCGGTGCTTTATATAAAACAGAATTTCTAACGTATTATAAACTTGGTCCCCTCTTGTAATCCCCAGGGGGAAAAAATACACTAAAAAGACAATACCTGGGTGATCTGAGTCACCTATCACCCTAAAACATGTTTGGTTTTATCACACTGATTGGAATAAACCAAAAAGGTCTTCTCAAGACAAGCAAAGCCCACAATGCAGCAATGACTATCATAGCTCTGTAAGAATTGCAAACTCAGCCATTCAGAGTTAAATATGAGCCAGCAGTATGTGGTGGCAGCCAAAAACAAAAAGCCAATGCAGTCCTAAATTGCATTAACAGAGGGATACAATCAAGATCAAGGGAGGTGTTAATACCACTCTATAAAGCCCTAGTAAGACCATCCCTAGAATACAGCATCCAGTTTTGCAGCATCCATGCTTTCTAGAGTTTGAGACTCTAGAAAGAGTGCAGAGAAGAGAAGCCAAGATGATTAGGAGACTGGAGATTAAAACATGCAAAGAACCATTGCAGGAACTGGGCATGTCTAGTCTAGTGAAGAGAAGGACCAGGGGAGACAGGAGAGCAGTCTTCCAATATTTGAGGGGCTTCCACAGAGAGGAGGAAGGGGTCAAGCTATTTTCCAAAGCACCCAAAGGCCAAACAAGGAATAATGGATAGAAACTGATCAAGGAGAGATTCAACCTGGAAATAAGGAGAACTAAGGAGAAGAACAATCAACCCATGGAACAGAAGTTGCCTTCAGAAGTTGCGGGAGTTTCATCCCTGGAAGCTTTCAAGAAGAGTTTGGACTGCCATCTGTCAGAAATGGTGTAGGGTGTTCATCTTTTGCCAACCTTTTGGTAATCACGAGGTAGAAAAGATGTGGAGACTCTAGAAAGAGTGCAGAGAAGAGCAACCAAGATGATTAGGGAACTGGAGGCTAAAACATATGAAGAACGGCTGCAGGAGCTGGGTATGTCTAGTTTGATGAAGAGAAGGACCAGGGGAGACATGATAGCAGTGTTCCGATATCTCAGAGGGTGCCACAAAGAAGAGGGAGTCAAACTATTCTCCAAGGCACCTGGGGGCAGGACAAGAAGTAATGGGTGGAAACTAATCAAGGAGAGAAGCAACTTAGAACTAAGGAGAAATTTCCTGACAGTTAGAACAATTAACCTCTGGAACAGCTTGCCTCCAGAAGTTGTGAATGCCCCAACCCTGGAAGTCTTTAAAAAGATGTTAGATAGCCATTTGTCTGAAATGATATAAGGTTCCTGCCCACGCAGGGGATTGGACTAGAAGACCTACAAGGTCCCTTCCAACTCTGCTATTGTATTGTATTGTATTGTATTGTATTGTATAGATGACCTACAAGGTCTCTTCCCAACTCTGTTAATCTCTTGAGAAGCTTCCCTGATCTGTTCCACAGCTAAAGGAAAAAGCAAGGGTTGATCTTTTTTTTAAAGTAAATGGAGGGAGTAAAACTTCTCTGGTGACATCCTTGGCATTCCTTGGCTGACCTCTTTCTGGTGGGGGGTCTTTGCTAGCCTGGGAGAAGAAGTGCGTGGAAGCTCATCCTTCACGCCTGAGGGTCTTCTTAACTCTTGCTTGCATCCAGAAGGACCTGGTCACTTGATTAATGGCTTGGTTGCCATCTTTATGGCTGTGGATAAGCATCTCCACAGCCTTTCTGTGAACTCCTGCCAAGATCAGCCTACCGCCTCTTCTTCACAGATTTTATGATGTCAATTCTTCTAAGGTTTCTCCTTCTCTCCGGGGAACGTACGAATCCATAGCTGTCTTTCTTCTCTGGCGCATTCCTCTTTCTTAATAGGCGCTCTGGAAAGCTTTTAAGTGTTGGAGCAGGTGATGGGAGAGCAGGGTTTACCTATTTGAAAAGGAAAACATGGGGCTTGGGGTTTGTCAGGGCTTTTTATGGCTACTCACTGGGGAAATTTATTTATTTATTTACATTTATATACCGCCCTATCTCCCTTGTGGGACTCAGGGCGGTGAACAGGCGATAATAAAACCACAATAAAACATCAATAAGCCAATAAATATGCTAAAAGTTCTAAAACCAAATTAAACAGTGGGCCTGCTCTAAAATAATTTAATAATAATAATAATTTTAATATTTCTAAACCGCACCCTCTCCCCACAGGGACTCGGGGCGGTGCACAGGCACAGTAAAACTATAAATACATACAAACATTTCATTAAAAATAAATTAAATCTAAACCTGCGCTAAAATTCCCCATTAAAACTAGGCTATATTATAAAACTTCCCAATAAAACACCAAAGACACAGAGACTATTTATAATATCATTATAAATCACTTGATGCATGTTTCAAAGTCATCCCCTTTATAGCAATAGCACTTAGACTTATATGCTGCTTCATAGTGCTTTACAGCCCACTCTAAGCGGTTTTGCAGAGTGAGCCTCTTGCCCTCAACAATCTGGGTCCTCATTTGACCCACCTCGGAAGGACAGAAGGCTGAGTCAATCTTGAGCTGGTAAGGATTGAACTGCTGGCAGTGGGCAGAGTTAGCCTGCAATACTGCTTTCTAACAGGGAGGGAGGGAGGGAGGGAGGAAGGAAGGAAGGATAGCAGCTAACGTACTTAGACTTATATCCCGCTTTGCAGTGCTTTCCAGCCCTCTCTAAATGGTTTATAGAGTCAGCCTCTTGCCTCCCCAACAATCTGGGTCCTCATTTGACCCACTTCGGAAAGACGGAAGGCTGAGTTAATATTGAGCTGGTGAGGATTGAACTGCTGGCAATGGGCAGAGTTAGCCTGCCATACTGCATTCTAACAGGAAGGGGGAGGAGGAAGGAAGGAAGGAAGGAAGGAAGGAAGGAAAGAAAGAAAGAAAGAAAGAAAGAAAGAAAGAAAGAAAGAAAGAAAGAAAGAAAGAAAGAAAGAAAGAAAGAAAGAAAGGAGGGCAGCTATAGCAGACCGATATATCACTTCACAGTGCTTTCCAGCCCTCTCCAAGTGGTTTACGGGGTAGAGCCTCTTGCCCCCACCAGCAATCTGGTTCCTCGTTTTATTGACCCCAGAAGGACAGAAGTCTGAGTCCACCTTGAGCCTGATGGGATTTGAACGGCCAAATTCTTCTCCTTCTTCAGGGACTTTAAATCCTGATTTCCTCTGCCGCTTATTTTCCCGGCAGTGATGGGAGTCCGTGATCGCAGATCAATTGACGATTTCATAAAACAAAATGAATGGCTGTCAACTTTTTAATCAGTGCAATGCAGTGAAGTCTCCCTCGACCTTCACCCTTCTTCCCGACACGCTGCGGAGACAAATGAAATATCTCACTTCTTCCATTGGTTTGCTTCCTTCCCTGTCTCCTCCTTCCCCCTTCCTTGCTGCCTCTCTTCTAGCACGGATAGACCAGACTTCCTTGGCTACACTAGAGGAAGGTATAAATAAGGCAGACATTCATCGTTTCTTCAATACACACTCTAAGCCTGGAGGGAGGAAGGTGTTGGGGCCTGCCAGAGGCCACAGCTGGCACAGAGTCGGGCATTGAGGAGATTGGGGAGGAACCTGGACCAGTCCTGGAGTCTGGGGAAGGCTCGGACGAGGGCTCTGCGTCGGAGGCAGAGATAGGGCCACAGCCATCAGACAGTTCTCAGCTGCCTTCAGAGTCAGACATCAGTGAGGCAGAAGAACAGTTGGAGCCTGTTGCCAGTATGTGGACGCGCAGAGCTGCCAGAAGAAAAGAACAGTTAAGATATCAGGATTAATTTGGGAGTAAAGTCATAGGTGAAAGGTGATTGGTCCCTCCCATAGGAAAGAAGGGAGGAGCAAAAGGGGAGTGGGCATTTGCAGGAAACAATTTGTTCATTCATTAGATTCATTTCAGGAGTGTGAAGATCTGTCCGTGAATCCCAGAGACTCTGTGCCCAGCCTTTCCTTGCACAGCACCTCATTGGGAAAATATTTACATGGCAGCTTTCCAAGCAAGATAAGGTCTGTGGCCATAAATACTCCTTTGAAAGACTGTTTACTAGGCCTTTGCTAAATCACATTCATTTAATAAAAGGGGTTTTGTCAGGACCAGGAATCTGCTTTATGCTTTTTGGGTCAGGAGAGAAGGACTCTGTAGGACTCGGGACAAATTTGAAGATGGGGAGGAAGAAGAAAAGAATTCTAGCAAACAAGGTGAAGTTTTCTTTGCCCACCTTCATCCAGGACTCTGAAAGGACTAGAAGACCTTCTAGAAGGTCTTCTAGAAGACTAGATTAGGCCTTCTAGAAGGTATGGGAGGGTCTTCTAGTCCTTCAAGGCATCCAGTCCTTTCAAAGTCCTGGATGAAGACTTCTTCTAGAAGGCTAGAAGGATTAGAAGACCTTCCCCCTCCAAGGTCCCTTCCAGCAATATCCTGATTGAATCCAAATGGAAAGACTGTGTTTGGCTACAATAAGTTGGTAGCCCTTCTTCTTACTCCCAAAAACTCATTTCAATCTGTTAGTCGTTCAGTGTTCTTCAGGCCAACATCAAAGACCAACGAAGATCTTTTCTTTCTTTCTTAAATTAATATTGCGTAATGTGAAATTAATACGAGAGAACGCTAGTGAAATATCCCACGCGCCCTGCAAAGTTTCTAACGTGTACAGTACTTACAGGAATTCATTGTGCAGGGCAACGGAATCCAAAGGCAACAGGGATGATTCCTGGGAAATTGACCTCCGTAGGTCATTGGGGGATTCAGCTGTGCCCGTTCAAGGCAGAAATCAGTGCTTCATAGACCCAGTGCCCAAGCAGGCAAGAAGAGAGCTTTGCTGTAGGCAGAAATTTCAGAGTGATGAATCTGTCTAGCTCTCCTCCATAGAGAGGAAGGATCTTGTTCTCTCTCTCTCTCTCTCTCTCTCCCCTCATTCTTCCTCATTCTTTCTGCTTCGTTTAAACGGGATGAGGAAGACACGTTGGCTGCATCAGAGAGCCCTCCAGGCAGAAGCAATATATTAAGCAGAGGTGACGATAGGGTCAGCCAAGCACCTGTTCACCAAAGAGCTTCCGGCTGCCTTTGTAATAGCGAAGAATTCATTTTAATGGGGTAGGACCTGGGAGGAGAAACTTCAGCAAGTGATTTGCTTTCCCCCAACCCATTCGAGTTATTCAAAACGAGACGGCTCCTCCTTTGGGGGCCAAAGGAGGAATGGAAGATCTTCAGCAGATCATTGGAAAATCATCTGAAGATCTTTGGAAAATCATCTGAAGAACATCTGAAGATCTTTGGAAAATCATCTGAAGATCTTCACTGACTCATTGGAAGATCATTGGAAGAACATCTGAAGATCTTTGGAAAATCATCTGAAGATCTTCACTGACTCATTGGAAGATCATTGGAAGAACATCTGAAGATCTTCAGTAGATCATTGGAAGATCTTTGGAAAATCATCTGAAGATCTTCAGTAAATCATTGGAAGATCATTAGAAGATAATCTGAAGATCTTCCAAAGATCATTGGAAAATTATCAGAAGATCTTCAGTAGATCATTGGAAGATCATTGGAAAATCATCTGAAGATCATTGGAAAATAATTTGAAGGTCTTCCGAAGATCATTAGAAAATCATCTGAAGATCTTCAGCAAATCATTGGAAGATCATTGGAAAATCATCTGAAGATCTTTCGAAGATCACTGGAAGATCATCTGAAGATCTTTTGAAATTCATTGGAAAATCATCTGAAGACCATCAGATCATCATTGGAAGATCTTCTCAGTTGGGCCAAAATTCTAGATCTTTCACCCAAGATCAGTTGCTTCTTCTTGTTATCTGTTCCACCATAACTGAAATCCAGAATCATTTCACACTTACAACCTTTGCAATATCCCCCTGGTCCTGTGACTAAAATTCAGACGCTTGGCAATTGGCTCACACTTATGATGGTCGCAAGTGTCCCAGGGTCACATGATCCTCTTTTTACGACCTCTTGACAAGCAAAGCCAATGGAGGAAGGCAGAATCCCTTTACCACCGTGGGACCAACTTCACAACGGCAGTGATTCCCATCACAACTCCGGCAAGAAAAATCACAAAATTGGGGGGCCCAATTTCACTTAACAATGGTCTCACTTAGCAAGAGAAATTTGGGGCTCTGTTGTGGTTTCAAGTTGAGGATTTCCTGTCTTTGCGCAAAGAAAGAACAACAAACAACAAATAGTCCGATCTAAGCGTAGTACACAAAATGATCTGCTACAACGTCCTACCTGTCAACGACTTCTTCAGCTTCAACCTCAATAATACATGGACAAACCATAGATACAAACTCAAGGTCAACTGCTCCATACTCGACTGCGGAAAATACGACTTCAGCCACAGAGTGGTCAATGCCTGGAATGCTCTACCTGACTCCGTTGTTACATCCTCAAACCTTCCACAGCTTCAACCTCAAACTGTCTACCGTGGACCTCACCCCATTCCTAAGAGGTCCATAAAGGGGGCGTGCATAAGCGCCCCAGTGTGCCTACCATCCCTGTCCTACTGTCCCCATTTATCTATATTTCCTTCCTTTGTTCATGTTTATGTTCTTACCTATACTTGTTATCTTGTACATAAAGGTATTAGCACCAAAAAACAACAACCCACCTCTAGAGAAGAAATTCTAAAGCTTTCTGAAAAACCAAGGTTAGTTTGCTCAATTTGGGCAAGATTCTGTCGGTAAGGCATGAATGGACAGAGGTGGCGATGCTAAGCTAACAGCAGCAATGATACTTTGGCAAATGACTTAATAGCGGTAGTAATGGCCGCAGCGGTTTTATTCAAAAGAAGGGTGTTTATGCCACTGTGATTTTAAACCACTGCACGCTTGCCTGAGTTCCTAGAAGGAAGAGCGGGGAAGGAAAAAAAGGATCTGAAAAATATGAACTATGTTCATATTGCTCATGATTGCTCTGCTCGGAAAAGGGGACCAGATCTCAGGGCTTTGGGAGATCCGGGAATCCTTGCAAGATCCACTCCGCATTTCTTCAGGAGGGAACGGTCTCCATGGCCAGGAACGACGTCAATAGCATCCCCCCTCTATTTCTGAAAGGAGGGCGATCAATTCCCACCCCCCTCTACTCATCCAAGGCTACGGCTATAAATGTCTAGAAATGATCAGTTATGACCTTGAGGACAAGGAGGCAATGCCTTAACTCTTTTCCTCCCAACCAAGCTGGCCAAAACTTTGCTGTCTCCTGGTCCTCTGGAATGCAGCTCCTCCCTCCCTGCTGGGAATCCAGACTACATTCCACCACACTCAATCCCAGGGATTTATTTTTCAGCCAGTTTTTCAGCCGTCTCCGTGAGCATCCAAGGACCATCTTCCAGGAAGCAGACAGATGAAAACACAGGAGCTTCTCCCAAGCCGTCCGTGTCACCCAAACCTCAGCAATGAGGAGCCAATGAATCATGGCAGGACCTTAAAATAAAGAAGCGCTTTGAGAAGGCGGTGCCCACATTCTGGTAAATGCAATTTCCCTGCCTTAATGAAATGCTAATTGCTAGGAAAATTCAGAAGCCTCTTCGGGAACATTCTAATTAAATTTCCCACTTTCCCTCCACCCTACGAAGCCTTCCATGACCCTGGAAAGAAAGAAAAAAAGAGAAAGAATGATTTAAAAAAACCCCACTCTTGGAATGAAGGTACTTTGGAACATATTCTCTTTCTCGTCTTCTCCAGGAGGAATTCTCTGATTGGAAGAATTCCCCATCACCAAATTAACACAGTGATAATATGTAGCCAAGAGCAAAAAAAAAAATATATAATAATAATGTGGGGAAAAAATATTGATGGGCCCAGAGCTATCGACTGGCAATTAAAACACATGGGTTGTAAGAGCCATAAACAAACAACTATCATTAAAATATCCTCATAATCATAAACAGCAATATTAAAAAAAGCGGGGGGAGGAATCAGCTGAATACAGCCATGGAGAGGCAGGAGAATAGTGATCAGCTCTAAACTAAGTGTAACTTTGCAATCAGCAACTACGAAATAGGATGCCCTGACCCAACCAGCACTTTCCAACTCTTTCTTTCTTTCTTGGGAATTCTGGTTACGTTCCTTCTTTGTGGATGCTAAACTTGTGTTGTTGTAGGGAGATAATAATAATAATAATAATAATAATAATAATAATAATAATAATAATAATAATAATAATAATAATAATAATAATAATAATAATTTAATTTATAGACCGCTCCCTCTCCCCGGGGGGACTCGGAGCAGTGCACAGGGAAGTTAAAAATACAATAAATATACATAAATACTTAAAAAGACAAATTAAACAATTATCCCTGCGCTAAAATTCCCAATTTAAATTTACTAAAATCCCATGATAAAAGAGACTACCCTAGGCCGGCCAAGCAGAAAAGGTGTGTTTTTAATTTTAGACGGAAGGAGCGGAGGTCCGTGGTCGTCCTAATGTCGGGGGGAAGGTCGTTCCAGAGGGCCGGGCCCGCCACAGAGAGAGCCCTTCCCCTGGGTGTCGCCCGCTGACAGAGTCTAGTGGACGGCACCCGGAGAAGTCCCTCTCTGTGGGAGCGAATCGGCTGTGAGGATGTATGGGGCAGGATCCGATCCCGCAGATAGCTAGGTCCCGAGCCATGGAGCGCTTTGAGGATGACAACTAGCACTAGTTGTCATTATTATACATATATACGATGTAAAAAAGATTGGGAGATTCTAGAAAGAGTGCAGAGAAGAGCAGACAAAGAGGATTAGGGGACGAGACTAAAACCTATGAGGAACAGTTGCAGGAATTGGATCTGTCTAGTCGAGCGAAAAGAAGGACTGGCGGAGGGGCCACAAGAGCTGTCTTATTTGAGCGACTGTCACAAAGAAGAGCGGGATCAACCTATTCTCCAGAGCACCAGAAGGCAAGACAAGCAGCAGCAGATGGAAACTAATCAAGGAGAGAAGCAACTTAGAACTAAGGAGAAATTTCCTGACTGTGAGAATCAATGAAACAACTTGCCTCCAGAAGTTGGCAAGGTTCCAACACTGGATGGTTTTAAGAAGAGGTTGGATAGCCATTTGTCTGAAGTGGTGTAGGGTTTCTTGCCTAAGCAGCGGGTTACACTAGAAGACCTTCAAGGTCCCATCCAACTTTGTTATTCTATTCTATTCTATTCTATCTCTTCTGGTTTAGCAGCATCCCTGGCTGACCCCCTTGTGGACCATCAGAAATTATCCCTTCTTCCTGCCTTTAAGAATTATCTCCTCTTCCTCCCTGTGCGTTCCTCTGCATTCCTTAATTTACAATAAAATACAATACAATACAATAGCAGAGTTGGAAGGGACCTTGTAGGTCTTCTAGTCCAACCCCCTGCGTGGGCAGGAACCTTATACCATTTCAGACAAATAGCTATCTAACATCTTCTTAAAGACTTCCAGGGTTGGGGCATTCACAACTTCTGGAGGCAAGCTGTTCCAGAGGTTAATTGTTCTGACTGTCAGGAAATTTCTCCTTAGTTCTAAGTTGCTTCTCTCCTTGATTAGTTTCCACCCGTTGCTTCTTGTCCTGCCCCCAGGTGCCTTGGAGAATAGTTTGACTCCCTCTTCTTTGTGGCACACTCTGAGATATCGGAACACTGCTATCATGTCTCCCCTGGTCCTTCTCTTCATCAAACTAGATATACCCAGCTCCTGCAGCCGTTCTTCATATGTTTTAGTCTCCAGTCCCCTAATCATCTTGGTTGCTCTTCTCTGCACAACGAATTTCCCTTCGTTGTTTTTCCCCCAACTCTACCCCAATGGAATTCAAGTTTTGCTTGGCCTGATTCATCAGATCAGATCAGGTGGGGCATTGGGGAAGTCCTGCCGTCTTGAATCTTACGACCGGTCATCAAAACTCAGAGAGGGTCAAGGAAAGGTCTAACCTTCTCCGGAGACCGGTGACAATTAGCAGAGCAATTCCAGGAGTTGCCAGTCCTGTCAGCTCCATCTTTGGGACAAGATAGTACGTCCGCTTGAGCCATGAAATGTCTCTCCAAATTGCTTGTCCCGCTGTCTACAATTATAATTACCTTAATTAAAACCCACCTCGGTCTCCTGGATGCAAAATGATCCTTAATGATCTGGTTAGTCAAAGAACTGGAGCATCCTCTGGTCCTTTTTATACCGATGGACCATTGTCCCCAGTTAGCCAGAAGTTAGCACTTCCCCATTACGGCAGAGGCTGAGCCAGCATCTGGAAAGTCATTTTGGGAAATAACACACACATTGGAAGAGCTGTGGGGGTGCAGTGGTCAGAAGGCGGTATTGCAGGCTAATTCTGCTGACTGCCAATTGCCAGTAGTTCCGTAGTTCGAGCCTCACCGGTTCCAGGTTGACTCAGCCTTCCATCCTTCCGAGGTGGGTCGAATGAGGACCCAGATTGTTGGGCGCCAAGAGCTGACTCTTAGAGAGGGCTGTAAAAGCACTGTGAAGTGGTATATAAGTGCTATTGCTATTGCTCCTAGAGTCAAAGCAAAGCTAGAACAGCCTTTGGACCTCAGAAGGTTGATTCAGCCTTGCATCCTTCTAAGACCCAGATTGTTTGGGGGCAAGAGGCTGACTCTGTAAACTCCTTAGAGAGGGCTGTAAAACACTGTGGAACGGCATATAAGTCTAAGTGCTTTTGCTATTCCTTCCTTCCCTTCCTTCTTTCTCTCCCTCTCCTTCCTTCCTTCCTTCCTTCCTTCCTTCCTTCCTTCCTTCCTTCCTTCCTTCCTTCCTTCCTTCTGTGGTGGCACAGTGGTTAGAATGTAGTATTGCAGGCTAACACTGCCCTCTGCCAGTAGTTCAATCCTGACTGGTTCAAGGTTGACTCAGCCTTCCCTCCTTCCAAGGTGAGTCAAATGAGGACCCAGATTGTTGTGGGGCAAGAGGCTGGCTCCGTAAACCGCTTAGAGAGGGCTGGAAAGCACTGGAAAGCGGTTTATAAGTGCTATAGCTATTTCTTCCTTCCCTTCCGACTTTCTCCCCCTCTCCTTCCTTCCTTCCTTCCTTCCTTCCTTCCTTCCTTCCTTCCTTCCTTCCTTCCTTCCTTCCTTCCTTCCTTCCGTGGTGGCACAGTGGTTAGAATGTAGTATTGCAGGCTAACTCTGCCCACTGCCAGCAGTTCAATCCTGACTGGCTCAAGGTTGACTCAGCCTTCCCTCCTTCCAAGGTGGGTCAAATGAGGACCCAGATTGTCGTGGGGCAAGAGGTTGACTCTGTAAACCGCTTAGAGAGGGCTGTAAAAGCACTGTGAAGCGGCATATAAGTCTATGGAGATTTTCACCCATCCAGATCATGGTTGTGCCAAAGGTGCTTTATTCAAGAGGCAACTGGGCTTTCTGTTTTTTCTTTGAAGACATTTCGCTTCTCATCCAAGAGGCTTCTTCAGAACCCAACAGCCTCCTGCTAACCTACTCACCTCCAAATACATGTAGCAATAGCAACAGCAATAGCACGTAGAGAAATGAAACTTCTGCAGTTCCACTGAGGCTTGGGAGAGTCTGGAAACTTCTCAAGGACATCTTAACAGGTGTGAAGAGGAAGGCGGATGGTTCCCATAACAAAGAGAACTTAGCACTAGCACTTAGACTTATATACTGCTTCACGGTGCTTTGCAGCCCTCTCTAAGCAGGTTACAGAGTCAGCCATCTTTCCCCCAACTTTCTGGGTCCTCGTTTTACTGACCTCAGAAGGATGGAAGGTTGGGTCAACCTTGAGCCGAACTGCTGGCAGCCGGCAGAATTTACTAACGTAACAACTGCAGCGATTCCCTTAGCAACGTAAGATGGGGCAAAACCCGTGTCTCATTTAGCCGTAAAAACCTTTGGGGCTCAGCTGGGCTTTTAAGTCGACAGCTACCTATAAAACAAGCTTCCAAATTCCTCGAGAATTAACAAGTAAGGAAAGCAAGCTTTGGCAGAGTCAGAAGACAGATTGCCGGCCTCCAGTGAAGATGGATTGGATTGGAGAGGTTGGGCCAGTCTTATGATGATTATAATTCTGACTACTCAAGAAAATGGCACCCCGAAAAGAATGATGCAGGTCAACGAAGGATCCTTCTGGTTTGCTGCCTTCGCGGAATTCCAAGCCAAGACATCTGGCTGAGGGTCATGACTTCCAACTTGGCACTCTCTATCAGCTCGCCACCTGATAGAAAAACCCTGAGCATCCTCTCCTTCCTTCCTTCCTTCCCTCTCTCTCTCTCTCTCTTTCCCTCTCTCTCTTCTCTCTTTCTCCGCCATCTGCAAAGTTTAGATACTGGGCCTTCACCTCATTCCCGCTGCCTTGGAAATTACCTTATTAGGTTTTTAAATAAATTGACATTGGCCGGAATATGTAAGGAGCTGCATTTTTTCTCTCTCTTTCCCCCACCCCCTGCCTTACACAGAAGCAATTTTGGCTGGGTTGTTGGGTTGGTTGACTCTGTGTATATTTTAAATTAAATATCCTGGCCTGGGGGAGACAGGGAAATGGTCTCCGATTTGCAATCAGTGCTGCTTTTCCTTATTTGAAATGAAGTTTATACACTGGTGGCTTGACTGGATCTGATCCCAGTGCTAATAATTTGGCATTTGAGGGGGGGATTCTAAATCAGAAATTGTCATGGAGGCCGAGGAGTTTGTGGGGAAGGGTGATATAGAAGGCGTTCTGTTATTATCGCAACACTGTAGTTTTGGATGTTGTCACCATCTCTGCTTCCTTCTGTCTTCCTGGACTCCAAGTTCTTTCACCATCCCTCATTTGACCTGCGAAGGAGCATCGGTTATGTTTGGGGAGATTCTCGGTCATCCATGGTTGTTCCAAAGTCTTTTTTCCCCCCACAAAAGGCAAGTGGACTTTCTTGGTGTTTTATTTTCAGACATTCTGCTTCTCACCCAAGAAGCTTCTTTGGTTCTGGTTGAATGGTGGAGGGTGGAAAGATTTATAGCCATAGCACTTAGACTTATATACAGCTTTAGAGGGCTTTACAGCCCTCTCTAAGCGGTTTGCAGAGTCAGCCTCTTGCCCCCAACAATCTGGGTCTCCATTTTACCAACTTCGGAAGGATGGAAGGCTGAGTCAACCTTGAGCGGGTCAGGATCGAACTCCTGGCAGTGGGCAGAGTCTGTGTACAATCTTGCATTCTAACCACTGCACCACCATGGATGGATGGATGGATGGATGGAAGGAAGGAAGGAAGGAAGGAAGGAAGGAAGGAAGGAAGAGTACTTACAGTAGCTGTTAGACTTTTATATCGCTTTATGGTGTTTTTACAGCCGTCTCTAAGTGGTTTACAGAGTCAGTATATTGTCCCCAACAATTTGGGGTCCTCATTTTACTGACCTCCGAAGGATAGAAGGCTGAGTCCACCTTCAGCCTGGTGAGACTCGAACTGCCAAATTGCAGGCAGCCGGCAGTCAGCAGAAGGAGCCTGCAGTACTGCACTCTAACCACTGCGCCACTGAGGCTCAGATTTATATTCCTTGCAGTCATGTGGTTGTTAGCATTCTTTCTGTCAATCATTGAGCGCGCTGGCTCTTCGGCTTTGAAACAGAGATGAGCAGCGCCCCCTAGAGTCTGGAACGACTAGCACGCATGTGCGAGAAGAACCTTTACCTTTACTTTAACCGTTCAAATATATTGACTCAATAGAATTTGCTTTCCTTCCCAAAATGGGGGATGTCGGTCAACCTGGGATCTGAGATGTCAACCGGAAGAGGAAATTTTAGCATCTTCCAAACTCTTTTCAACTTCCTCTCTCTTTCTTCCCCTCTTTCTTGCAGAAATCTCATCCAGTAGAGCAGGGGTCTCCAACCTTTGCAACTTTAAGTCTGAAGGACTTCAGCTCCCAGAATTCTCCAGCCAGCAAAGCTGTCAGTGTCAGGGCCTGGGCCAGGGGTCTCCAACCTTTGCAACTTTAAGTCTGAAGGACTTCAGCTCCCAGAATTCTCCAGCCAGCAAAGCTGTCAGTGTCAGGGCCTGGGCCAGGGGTCTCCAACCTTTGCAACTTTAAGTCTGAAGGACTTCAGCTCCCAGAATTCTCCAGCCAGCAAAGCTGTCAGTGTCAGGGCCTGGGCCAGGGGTCTCCAACCTTTGCAACTTTAAGTCTGAAGGACTTCAGCTCCCAGAATTCTCCAGCCAGCAAAGCTGTCAGTGTCAGTGTCAGCTTTGCTGGCTGGAGAATTCTGGGAGCTGAAGTCCTTCAGACTTAAAGTTGCAAAGGTTGGAGACCCCTGCAGTAGAGAATTATCGCTAACATCGTTCCACGAAATCCGGTCGGGCGCTTTGTTAATGGCTCGGCAAACATTACAACTCAACCGTCGAGGCGTTTCGTGTTAATACCAGCCAATAGATTGTGGAGGGCACCATCACCCAAAGCCTAACTACATTTTGTTGTACTTCTTTTTAAAAAAAAAAAATCCTTCCCACCCTCCCTTCCTCTTTTGGGCTGTCAATTCATTTATCCCTAGCTCAGCAGGCTGACGTTGCAGCCTTTCCGCGATATTTATAGCTCTCTCTTTTTATAACAAGCAAGACTTGGTGGGATCAGGCGTTTTATTGGAAACGCTGTTCCCCCATCTTCTCGTGGTTTTAATTGAAATCTTCTGAAAGTGATGGACGATTCCTTACTGATCCGTGGCACTTGGTTGTTAACGCTGTGCTCGGCCTAACCCCAAAAAGCAAGGAGGCAAAGTCCGGGTCCCGACAAAACCCCTTTTATCCAACGGAGGTGAATTCCTCTCGTTCCCCTTCAGCCAAGGCCTGGCAAACAGTCGTTCAAAGGAGTATTTGTGACCACCGACCTTATCTAGGTTGGAAAGCTGCCATGTGAATATTTCCCAGGTGCTGTGCAAGGAAAGGCTGGGCACAGAGTGCCTGGGATTCACGGACAGATCTTTACACTCCTGAAACGAATCTAACGACTGACCGAATGAATTGTATCCTGCAAACTCCACTCCCCTTTTGCTCCTCTTTTATTTCCTGTGGGAGGGGCCATTCATCGTCCACCTGTGGCTTCACTCCCAAGTCGACCCTGATTTCTGAGTTGTTCTTTTCTTCTGGCAGCTCTGCGCAGGCGCACACTGGGAACAGGCTCCAGCTGTTCCTCTGCCTCAATGCTCTCTAGCTTCGTAGGCATTTGATCACTGCCAGACGGCCTCGGCCCCTTCTCTGCCTCCAATGCAGAACCCTCGTCCAAGCTTTCCCCAGCCTATGGCCCATGTTCCTCCCCAACCTGCTCACTATCCGACTTTGCTGGTGAGCCACGACACCGCCATCCACCTTTCGATTTCCTAAAAAGTTTCCCTCCTCAACCCAACAGCTTTAATTTTTCACTTCTTCTTTTTTAATGTACTAGAACTCCTTCGGGACGTCCTTGTGATTTTATTGCATTGCGTGGGAGCAAAGGCCCCCGGCTGATCTTCTTCTTTCCCCCCTCTTACGCATCACCCCGTCGCTCTGCAGAAAACCTGGCTAGCACTCCTTTGCCAAGTGCAAAAAGGGTTTTAGAAAAGTGGCTGAAATGTGGACAAGCAGAACAGCCGTGGTCCTCTAGAGAGATTTCCATGCGGCAGTAAACAAGTTATTCTGATATATCAATTGGTCATCTTGTCTTTGAGTGATGGCTGGGTACAGCTTCGTCTTCAGCAAAAGAATGCAAAGAGGTTGATTTTATTCCCCAGTATACCAGTTCGAAGTATCTAATGGAGGCTAAAACATACGATGAATGGTTGCAGGAACTGGGCATGGCTAGTCTAGTGAAGAGAAGGACCAGAGGAGACAGGACAGCAGCATTTCAATACTTGAGGGGCTGGGGCTGGGGGTTGGACTAGATGACCTAGAAGGTTCCTTCCAACTGAATCTATCTAAGGTGGTCAAAGATCTGGAGACTAAAACATGAAGAACAGTTGCAGGAACTGGGCCTGGCTGGTCTAGTGAAGAGAAGGATCAGGGGATACAGGAGAGCAGTCTTCCAATATTTGAGGGGCTGCCATAGAGAGGAAGAGGGGGTCAAGCTATTCTCCAAAGTACCCGAAGATCACACAAGGAATAATGGATGGAAACTGAACAAGGAGAGATTCAACCTGGAAATAAAGAGGAACTTTCTGACAGTGAGAACGATCAGAAATTGCCTTCAGAAGTTGTGGGAGCTTCATCACTTGAGACTTTGTCAGAAATGGTGTAGGGTCCCCTGCTCAAGCAGGGGACTAGATGACCTAATGGTGTAGGGTTGGACTAGATGACCTAACAAGGTCCCTTCCAGAGGTATTCTGATTGATAGATTCAACCTAGAAATAAGGAGGAATTTCCTGACAGTGAGAATAATCAACCCATGGAACAGAAGTTGTGGAAGCTTCATCACTTGAGACTTTCAAGAAGAGACCAGACTGCCGTTTGCCAGAAACAGTGTAGGGTCTCCTGCTTGAACAGGGGGTTGGACTAGATGACCTACCAGGTCCCTTCCAACTGTTAAAGATGGTACCTACCCACCAGTGATATGTCTCACTTCTGGGCCCATGGCGGCAATCGTGAGAGCTCTTTAAGGAAGGATGAGTCAACAAAAGCATGACTTTGAATAAACACTCACATTTTCTCACCGTGAATCTGTCCTCTCCCCCAGCAGATTTTTATTTGATTTCATTATTTTGCTGGAGGAACATTGCTGAAGATAAATGAGACTTTTATTACCCTTGGCAATCATCTTGCAGGGCTCTGTTGGCAACCGAATGAGAGTTTCAGCAGGGGGCATGGTTGTTTTGGCTACAGGACTTGTTGGCACTCCGAAAAAATTGGCTCCTTATTAGCCAAGGAGAGCTAGTCAACGACTCCTGGAGATTACAACACCTGGCACGTTTTGTCTGGGCTTGGAAACCCAGCCCAGCTTAGTAACTGGTTAGTTCTTGGAGACGGGATCACCAGGGAGATCCAAAACTGTGGAGAGACGGGGAAGTTGAAAGACATCCTAGAAAAAAAGGCAATGTCAAACCGCTTCTGCCGAGGAAACGATGGGCAGGTGTTCATGAAGTCATCAAACGTTGCCTCAAAAGATTTGATGAAGTGCTTTGCATCTTATTTCCCTCTGAGGTTGGATGCAAGTCTTGTTTGACAGGTGGAATAGTAAATCCTTCCCTGTCTCTTCTCTGCCTTTTCCTTTCCTGCTCACCATCTATCGTCTCCTCCTCCTTCTCCTCTACCTTTTCCTTCTTATCTATTTCCTCCTTTTTCTTCTCCTTCACCTCATCTATCTTCTTACCTATCCTCCTCCTCATCACCGGTCTTCTGCTTCTTATTTATCTTCTCTGCCTTCTCCTTCTCTTCCTCCTCTTCCTCCTCTCATCTGTCTTTTCCATCTATCTCCTCCTCCACCTCCTCATCTATCTTCTGATTCTTATCTATCTCCTCCTCCTCCTTCTCATCTATCTTCTTCTTATCTATCTCCTCCTCCTTTTTCTTCTCCTTCATCTCATCTATCTTCTTCTTATCTCTCCTCCTCCTCATCCATCTTTTGCTTCTTATCTATCTTCTCCTTTCTCCTTCTCTTCTTCCTCTTCTTCTCATCTATCCTTATGTATCTCCTCCTCCTTTTTCTTCTCCTTCACCTCATCTATCTTCTTATCTATCCTCATCATCATCTGTCTTCTGCTTCTTATCTATCTTCTCCTCCTTCTCTTCCTCCTCTTCATCTATCTTCTTATCTATCTCCTCCTCCTTTTACTTCTCCTTCACCTCATCTATCTTGTCCATCTTATCTCTCCTCCCCCTCATCTATCTTCTGCTTCTTGTTTTTCTCCTCCTTCTCCCCTTCTTCTCTTCTCATCTGTCTTTTCCATCTTATCTATCATCATCATCATTATCATCCATCTTCTGTTTCTTATCTATCTTCTCCTCCTTCTCCTTCTCTTCCTCCTCTTCTTCTCATCTATCTTGTTATCTATCTCCTCCCCCTCCTCATCTATCTTCTTCTTATTTATCTCCTCCTCCTTCACCTCATCTATCTCCTTCTTATCTATCTCCTCCTCCTCACCATCTATCATCTGCTTCTTATCTATCTTCTCCTCCTTCTCCTCTTCCTCCTCTGCCTCTCCTCCTCCTCTATCTCCTCCTTCTCCTTCTCATCTATCGTCTCCTTCTTATCTATCTCCTCCTCCTCCACCACCTTTTTCTTTCTTCACCTCATCTATATTGTCCTTCTTATCTATCTCCTCCTCCTCCTCCTCCTCCTCCTCCTCCTCCTCCTCCTCTCTCATTCTCCTCCTGCTCTGATGGACTGCTTCTTTCCATTGAATCAACCAAATGCAGAAGGAAAACACAAAACAATGTCAGTCATGACCATGAGCAACATACCTTTTTTTTTTAAATAAATCTGAGTGGGGCGGTGAAAACATTTCAACCTTCCATCTGTCTACTGCTCTCGGCCCTATGTGATTTTGGTTTGTGAGTAGAGGAGCCATTTACTTGGTTTTACTCTGTCTCTTGTACCTCTATATTTATTTATTTTTAAGTGTCCCTGGCTTGAACATTGCACAAACAGAAGGATGGGTTGAAATCAAATAAACAGAGCAGAGTAAATGTCAAGGGATTTCTGAATAACTCCTGAGCAGTAATTCTGAGAATCGTTCCAACAATTCTATCCAACTTTGCTATTTCTGTAACTTCATTTCATCTGTTCCCATCAAGAACAGTGTAGAAGCTTTGTCTTTCCATGGAAAAAGAGTTTATTTCATGCTATGCTTAGATCTCAAACCATCTAAACCCCAGAGCTCCCTGTAAACAGCATTGCCAAAAAAGGTATTAAGAGTTGTTCACCTAATTTTCTTCTCCGGTAACATTGTACTGCTAACTAGAGCATACGAAACCTTTGCCAGACCAATCCTCGAATACAGCTCCTCTGCCTGGAATCCACACTATATATTGGGCATTAATACGATCGAGCGGGTCCAGAGGTATTTCACGAGAAGAGTCCTCCACTCCTCTGCTCACAATAGAATCCCTTAGGCCACCAGGGTTGAAATTTTGGGCTTCGACAACCTGGAACTACACCACCTACGGATGGACCTAAGTGTAGTACACAAAATTGTCTGCTACAACATCCTACCTGTCAACGACTACTTCAGCTTCAACCTCAATAGCGCACGGGCAAACAATCGATACAAACTCAAGGTCAACCGCTCCAAACTCTATTGCAGAAAATACGACTTCAGCCACAGAGTGGTCAACGCCTGGAAGGCTCTACCTGACTCCGTTGTTACGTCCTCAAATCCCCAAAACTTCAACCTCAAACTGTCTACTGTGGACCTCACCCCATTCCTCAGAGGTCTGTAAAGGGGGCGTGCATAAGCACTCCAGCGTGCCTACCATCCCTGTCCTACTGTCCCCATTTATTTATTCATACCCATTTCCGGTGTTTAGACTTTGATCTGTCATCTCGCACATGTTTGACAAAACTAAGTAACTAAATAAATACAAATGCCACCCGAAGACCGACGACGTCTCCATCAGCCAATCCGATCTGGCAATTCTCTTCCTGAACACTTTAAATCCACATTAGAAGGCCTTGGTTGAAGGTCACGTCAACAATAGAAAAGCATCTCTTTTACTCTAGAAGAGTCACCCCTTAGATCCCATGGGAGAGGGGGATCAAAAGCCAGGATGACAGCATTCTCCAGCTTCCCTTAAAAGTACATCTTTCATCATCATAAAATAAGCATGGATCCGTCTACCATAAAATATACATAAAAATGTTTAAACGCATTAATTATTAAGCCGGTATTGATTCATATTAGATGAAATCTAAAGGGGAACAAGGGGAAGGTGTGGATCTGAAGTTGTTTAATGTATTTAATACCCTCCGCGTGGCTGCATTCTATCGATGTTCGTCAAATCAAAATCACCAATAATCGTAAACATGACAGAATGTATTTATGGCCTTCAGGCGATGAAGGCGGAGGCAGGGCAGATGTAAACAGAGGGAAGAAAGAAGAAAGGAAGGGAGCAAGGGAGGGAGGGGGTATAGGAGGGAAAGCAGACAAACAGGAAGAGAGGGAGGAAAGAAAAACAAAACAGCCCATTTTTTGTGAAAACGGGCATGAATAGCCTTTATGAGAATTTGCTCCTGGGTGCTGGGGAGGGCAAAATTGAGCAAAAAATGGCCCGTTTTCCCCTCATTTCTGCCCTCCCCAGCCTCCAGGAGCACTCTGGAAGCCTCCTCAAGTCTATGCACGGCCATTTTGGTGAAGGGGGCGGGGTTTCAGGAGGCCAAAAATGCTGTATTCAGTGTATAAGGCGCACTCAGCTTTTCAGTCTGATCTTTGAGGGAAAAGGGTGCGTCTTATACTCCGAAAAATATGGCAGTTCATCCCTGCCTCCTTGCCAAGTATTGCGGCATCTGAAAGATCTCGGCCTGGCCACTCTCCAAGCCTGATCAAGGTCGGTCATTGCGACCTGTCTTACAATACAATACAATACAATAGCAGAGTTGGAAGGGACCTTGTAGGTCTTCTAGTCCAACCCCCTGCGTGGGCAGGAACTTTATAGCATTTCAGACAAATGGCTAGCTAACATCTTCTTAAAGACTTCCAGGGTTGGGGCATTCACAACTTCTGGAGGCAAGCTGTTCCAGAGGTTAATTGTTCTAACTGCCAGGAAATTTCTCCTTAGTTCTAAGTTGCTTCTCTCCTTGATTAGTTTCCACCCATTGCTTCTTGTCCTGCCCCCAGGTGCCTTGGAGAATAGTTTGATTCCCTCTTCTTTGTGGCACCCTCTGAGATATCGGAACACTGCTATCATGTCTCCCCTGGTCCTTCTCTTCATCAAGCTAGACATACCCAGTTCCTGCAACCGTTCTTCATATGTTTTAGCCTCCAGTCCCCTAATCATCTTGGCTGCTCTTCTCTGCACTCTTTCCAGAGTCTCCACGTCTTTTCTACATCGTGGCGACCAAAACTGTATGCAGTATTCCAAGTGTGGCCTTACCAGGGCACTATACAGTGGCAAGACTGTAGGAGAGGAAAGACTTTGCTGGAGAGGAATTCCCTGTCAATTAAATAAAAGGGGTTTTATCGGGACGAGGAGGACTCAGCTTCGTGCTGCTGGGGAAGCCTTAGGTCACAACAACTACCTGTCTACTCATTGAAAACTCACCCACCACAAGGAATGGTTGCCAGGAACTCTGCGCCAAAACAGGTTGCTGCTGCTGATGAAATCCATCCATCACTTGGATGTGCATTGTCCTTGGTCTTCGGCTTCTCAGGACAGCAACACACACAGAAACACACAATGATGCTACTTTTGGTTGTTTGTGTGGCTTTTTTGTGGGGGGATCGAACCACTCCAAACAGCTTTGGCAAGGCCGCCGAAGATCACCAGTATTCATTCCCAAGGATTTGAGGAGAAATCCTTTTGCGCAAAGGTCCCATTTCTCAGCAACTCTTCGGCGCCCCGGCAGACGTCTCTGGAGCTGACAGTTTTATTGTTCTTCATTTTTCAAAAAGGCCGTGGCTACCGGGTGTGATTTGGAGAGATGACAAGTGAGCCTGCAACTTGGAGGTTGAGTTATTAGAGGAAATGTTGAACTCTCCCTGCCCCAAAATGGCAAAGATAGCAATGAGGAGAAGGGCAGGATTTGGGAGCATGGCTTTTCTGGATTGTCAAAATACATCAGGGTTATACCACTTCAGTACGCACCAAGAAATCGCACGTACCTACTTAATTCATTAAAAAAACCTAATAATTAGAGATAGTTGTAATGGAAGAGACTCTCTGGAGCTCAGAGTTGTACTGGGAATTCCTTGGGGCTCTCTGAGCTTTGTAGGTGTTTCATTACCCAACCAGGGAACATTATCAATTGGGTTTCGGAGTTGGGTTTGGAGGAGGATTGTGGGGTCCTTAGTGTTGTCTGAACTTGGTTGTTTTCTAGCAGATGTTTCATGACCTGACCACATAACATCATCAGTGCTAGAAGGGAGTGGTGGTTCCAGAGAAGAGGAGGAGAAGGAGGGGGAGGAAGAGGAGGAGAAACAAGAAGAAGAAGAAGAAGAAGAAGAAGAGGAGGAGGAAGAGGAAGAGGAAGAGGAAGAAGAAGAAGAAGAAGAAGAAGAAGAAGAAGAAGAAGAAGAAGAAGAAGAAGAAGAAGAAGAAGAAGAAGAAGAAGAAGAAGAGATTATTATGAAAGAAATCCTAGCAAATCAGCTCTATCCTTCTTCTCCAACCTGGAGGAGAGGAGAAGGAGGAGGAGGAGGAGGAGAGGAGGAGGAGGAAGAGAGGAGGAAGAGGAGGATAGTGGGATCCTTAGTGTGTGCGTCTCAGTCCCTGGGTCAATGCCTCAGTCCCTGGGTAAAAAAAAATTGGAGCAGGTTTTCTATTTGCAGTAGCGGCGTTGAAGGTTCTGCAATATTAACCATGCATTGCCTTTAAAAAAAAACAACATTGGCGTGAGCATCAGCATTCAGGTCAGGGCTGAGCACCAGTCTCTAAGCGATACAAAGACACGTTGGAAGCCTCCTACAAGTCCCTGGGAATCGACACCGCCTCCTGGGAAACCCTGGCACGAGATCGATAAACATGGTGCCGTCCTTCAGTCTTTTTCATTTCAGCAGCCCAGGCGTTCCAGAGTTATGCTGGAACACACACACAGGGACACCCACCCACCCACCAAGGAGTGTTAAGTGTGTCTTACCCCCACAGTATTTGTTTCCAGAGAGTAAGTCATCTGTGTACCAAGTTTGCTCAAGTTGTTCCAGAGTTATGCTGGAACACACACACACACACACACACACACACACACACACACACACACACTGGTCTTGTGTTATATTTGGGTCTTTTCTCATGTAAGATTGAGATTGTCTTGGCAACGTTTCGACGATGTTTCACTCGCCATCTTCAGGATGGCGTTTACGTAAATATTTAGGTCTCAATCTCAATCTTACACAGGAAAAGACCCGAATACAATAATACCAGCATACCTATACCTGTGAAAATCTACGAAAATACACACACAGAGACAGACAGACACACATACATACATACATACATACATACATACATACATACATACATACATACATACATGAGAATATATCAATGGGCATTGAATAGGCTCAGTTGTGGTCATAAATTGGGGACTACCGATAAGTCTCTCTGGGGATCTGAACCAAGCTTGGATGGACCAACATTGGGGGCTTTTAAGAAGAGATTGGACAAACATTTCTCCAGAATGATATAGGGTCTCCTCCTTGAGCGGGGAGTTGGACTAGAAGACCTCCAAGGTCTCTTCCACCTCTGTTATTCTGTTTTTCTCCTGGGTTTTCTTGGGAGAAGTTGGGTGGATCTATTCTCTAAAGCATCAGAAGGAAAGACAAGAAATAATGGGTGGAAACTCACCAAGGAGAGAAGCAACTTAGAACTGAGGAGAAATTTCCTGACTGTGAGAACAATTAATCCGTGGAACAGAAATTGCCTCCAGAAGTTGTGAAGGCCCCAACACTGCAAGTCTTTAAGAAGATGTTGGATAACCCTTTGTCTGAAGTGGTGTAGGGCTTCCTGCCTAAGCAGCAGACTGGATTAGAAGACCTCCAACATCCCTTCCACCTCTGCCATTCTGTTATTCTCCTGGGTTTGTGTAGAGGAGGTTGGATGGACCTATTATCTAAAGCACCTGAAGGCAAGACAAGATGCAACATATGAAAACTAATCAAGGAGAGAAGCAACCTAGAACTAAGGAGAAATTTCCTGACAGTGAGAACAAGTAACCAGTGGAACAGCTTGCCTCCAGAAGTTGTGAATGCTCCAATACTGGAGACTTTTAAGAAGTTGGGCAACCCTTAGTCTGAAATGGTATGGGTCTCCTGCTTGAGGGGCGGGGGGGTTGACTAGAAGACCTCCAAGGCCCCTTCCAACTCTGTTATTCTACATGCCTGTTCCAAAAGTTGTGGGAGCTTCATCTTTGGAGGCTTTCAAGAAGAGACTGGGCTGCCACCTGTCAGCAATGGTGTAGGGTCTCCTGCTTGGGCAGGGGAATTGGACTAGATGACCAACAAGGTCCCTTCCAACTCTGTTCATATGCATCTATGAGTAACCTCACCCAACCTTTGGGTTGAAAGGAGGAGCCACCAAGGCTAGTTTAGAGCCATGCGGCTGTCACTGTCACAGAAGTGGAAGGCAACTCCGCGGAACGACATGGCACTCCTAAGGGGGAACGCGAGATGCTCTGGAGAGCAGACTTATTTTTGGAAGATGTGATGAGGCTCTTTAACGGCTGCCATCAAATCTTCATAATCACCAGGAGGAGGCAGACAGGCAGACTGAACACAACGCCTGATTAATCCCTGCCGGTACATGTAGCGACCTCGGCTTCTCCCCATGTACTGCTTCAGTTGCTTCCCTCATTATTTCCCGAGACTTGGAGCAGGCTGAGATGGAGGGGGGGGGGGGAGAGAGAGATACTTTGCTCATCGGCTCAAAACCTACATGCCAAGGATTTGGAGAAGGGAGGGACTTGGCTGAATGTTTCCTGGCATGCCGTGACACTCCAGGTCATGGCTTGGAAGGGGGGTTTATTACTATTATTATTATATATTTATTTATTTATTTATTCGCAAAGGGGAAAAGGGAATCCAGTGGTGGTAAGGCTGGGTCAGTGGATCAATGGAAGTAGAAACCACAATCCACCTGGAAACTTGCAGTTCTCCATCTCTGTTCTTGGAGAGTTCAACATTGAGGAGGACTCAACTAGATATGTAGGAATGTCTCCTTCCTAGTCCAGTTTTATGCTGGCTTTTGTAGAAGGAATTGAATGGAAGGGAAGGGAATAGAAGGGAAGAAACAAGAAGAGAAGAGAAGAGAAGAGAAGGGAGGGGAAGAGAAGGCCCAGGAACTGGACATATAGGAATGTCTCCTTCCTAGTCCAGTTTCATGGTGACATTTGTAGAAGGAATTGAATGGAAGGGAAGGGAAGAGAAGGGAAGAAACAAGAAGAGAAGAGAAGAGAAGAGAAGAGAAGAGAAGGGAAGGGAAGGGAAGGGAAGGGAAGGGAAGGGAAGGGAAGGGAAGGGAAGGGAAGGGAAGGGAGGGGAAGAGAAGGCCCAGGAATTGGACATGTAGGAATGTCTCCTTCCTAGTCCAGTTTCATGGTGACATTTGTAGAAGGAATTGAATGGAAGGGAAGGGAAGAGAAGGGAAGAAACAAGAAGAGAAGAGAAGAGAAGAGAAGAGAAGAGAAGAGAAGAGAAGAGAAGAGAAGGGAGAGGAAGGGAAGGCCCAGGAATTGGACATATAGGAATGTCTCCTTCCTAGTCCAGTTTCATGGTGACATTTGTAGAAGGAATTGAATGGAAGGGAAGGGAGGAGAAGGGAAGAAACAAGAAGAGAAGAGAAGAGAAGAGAAGAGAAGAGAAGAGAAGAGAAGAGAAGAGAAGAGAAGGGAGGGGAAGAGAAGGCCCAGGAATTGGACATATAGGAATGTCTCCTTCCTAGTCCAGTTTCATGGTGACATTTGTAGAAGGAATTGAATGGAAGGGAAGGGAAGAGAAGGGAAGAAACAAGAAAAGAAGAGAAGAGAAGAGAAGAGAAGAGAAGAGAAGAGAAGAGAAGAGAAGAGAAGGGAGGGGAAGAGAAGGCCCAGGAATTGGACATGTAGGAATTTCTCCTTCCTAGTCCAGTTTCATGGTGACATTTGTAGAAGGAATTGAATGGAAGGGAAGAGAAGAGAAGGGAAGAAACAAGAAGAGAAGAGAAGAGAAGAGAAGAGAAGAGAAGAGAAGGGAAGGGAGGGGAGGGGAAGAGAAGGCCCAGGAATTGGACATGTAGGAATGTCTCCTTCCTAGTCCAGTTTCATGGTGACATTTGTAGAAGGAATTGAATGGAAGGGAAGGGGAGAGAAGGGAAGAGAAGAGAAGAGAAGGGAGGGGAAGAGAAGGCCCAGGAATTGGACATGTAGGAATTTCTCCTTCCTAGTCCAGTTTCATGGTGACATTTGTAGAAGGAATTGAATGGAAGGGAAGAGAAGAGAAGGGAAGAAACAAGAAGAGAAGAGAAGAGAAGAGAAGAGAAGAGAAGGGAAGGGAGGGGAGGGGAGGGGAAGAGAAGGCCCAGGAATTGGACATGTAGGAATGTCTCCTTCCTAGTCCAGTTTCATGGTGACATTTGTAGAAGGAATTGAATGGAAGGGAAGGGAAGAGAAGGGAAGAAACAAGAAGAGAAGAGAAGGGAGAGGAAGGGAAGGCCCAGGAATTGGACATATAGGAATGTCTCCTTCCTAGTCCAGTTTCATGGTGACATTTGTAGAAGGAATTGAATGGAAGGGAAGGGAAGAGAAGGGAAGAAACAAGAAGAGAAGAGAAGAGAAGAGAAGAGAAGAGAAGAGAAGAGAAGAGAAGAGAAGAGAAGAGAAGGGAGGGGAAGAGAAGGCCCAGGAATTGGACATGTAGGAATGTCTCCTTCCTAGTCCAGTTTCATGGTGACATTTGTAGAAGGAATGGAATGGAGTAGAAGGGAAGGGAAGGTTCAGGAACTGGACATTTAGGAATGCCTCCTTCCTATTCTAGTTTCATGGTGACTTCTGTCCAGAGGAGAGAGGATGGGAGGGAGGGAGAGAGAGAAGGAAGGAAAGAAGAAAGGAAAGGAAGGAGGGAGGGAGAGAAGGGAGGAAGAAAGGAAGGGAGGAAGGAAAGGAAAGGAAAGCAAAGGAGTGTGGATGAGTGGATGGGAGTGGATGGGTGGGTGGGTGAGAGAAGGAGGGAGGGAGGGAGGGAAAGAAGGAAGGAAGGAAGGAAGGAAGGAAGGAAGGAAGGAAGGAAGGAAGGAAGGAAGGAAGGGGAGCACTTTCAGGACCTGCCGAAAAAATTAGAAGAAATTTATTAAATCCGTCCCCCCCACCGTCCAGTGACAGGATGGAGAATTTGAAGACCCGTCTTCCCGTGGTGCTTTATATCTCACTGTGGAGTACGATGCCTTCAGCTCTTCATTTCCTCCCCTCCTTATTTTTTCCCTCTTCTTCTTCTTCTTCTTAACCCTCGTTCAAATCCACCCGGAGCAGGAGGCGGACCCCCGTCCAATGCACACATTGGCATAAGGGAGCGAATTCGAAAAACATCACGTTCGCGAACACTCCAATTACGGCCTGATCAGCCTATTTGCAGGGGGAAGATTTAATCAGCTGCCTAAGAGCTTTTGCTCAGCACCCAGTTTCCACCGTCACCTTGTTCCAAGGGCAAGGAAGCTAATGAAGGAAGATTGAACCTTGCTCACCCAATGAGCACGAGGAACCACAGCCCTGGTGCATGATTCAATTACTTGGGAGATGCTTCATTATTCTGGCGAAGCATCCATGTTGGGCGGGCGCCGTTGTCAGCGATACGGGTGACCTCCTGCATGTCAACATCAACATGAGGATGGCCAAAGGAGAAGCAGATGCTTTGAAGGAGTTTATAATAGTAGCGTCAGGAGAACAGAGAGAGGGGGAGAGAGAGAGAGAAATAAAACATACACCCTGGAGTTGCGGTTACTTAAAGCACTCCTCAATTGTGTAAAGCAGGCAAAATGTGAAGTGTCAAATCTCCTGCGTTACCAGGACATGGACGCTGATGTGTGTGTGCAACAGATGTCATCCATTTCCCAAGCATGAAAAGAGAAAGGGGACACACATTTATGGAATCACAGACTAACAGAGTTGGAAGGGACCTTGGAGGTCTTCTAGTCCAACCCCCCCCCCACTTAGGCAGGAAACCCTACACCATGTCAGACACATGGTTGTCCAATCTCTTCTTAAAGACTTCCAGTGTTGAAGCATTCACAGCTTCTGGAAGCAAATTGTTCCACTGATTAATTGTTCTAACTGTCTGGAAATTTTTCCTTAGTTCTAAGTTGCTTCTCTCCTTGATTAGTTTCCACCCATTGCTTCTTGTCCTGCCCTCAGGGCGTTTGGAGAATAGCTTGATTCCCTCTTCTTTGGGGCAGCCCCAGAGATATCGGAAGACTGCTATCATGTCTCCCCTAGTCCTTCTTTTCATTAAACTAAACACACCCAGTTCCTGCAACCGTTCCTCATATGTTTTAGCCTCCAGTCCCCTAATCGTCTCTGTTGCACTCTTTCCAGAATGTTGAAATTCCAATTTTTTTACTACCAATTCCTTGGGCATGGCTTGGTGGGCATTGCAGGGGAAGAATACTGCAAAATCCCCATTCCCTCCCTATCAGCTGGGAGGCAGAGAATAGATGAGGGCGCGGCCAGCCAGAGGTGGCATTTGCCGGTTCTCCGAACTGCTCAACTTTTCTGCTTCCTGTTCTCCGGAACCTGTCAGAACCGGCTGAATTTCACCCCTGGTTTATCAGGACGAGGACTCGGCTTCGTGCTGCTGGGGAAGCCTAGGTCACAACACTGTTGAGGGGACACAAGTCACAAGAGAAGGAAGCATAGAGTCCAGGCCTGTCAACCTGGAGAGGTTGGGTCAAGGAGATACCATTCTATATTTATATATTTATATTTATTCAATTTATACCCCGCCCTTCTCCACACGGACTCAGGGCGGCGCACAGGAAAATTAAAAATACATACAAAACATCATATAAAAATTTGAAAAACTAATTCAATGGATCCTGTGCTAAAACCAAATTAAAATCCCCAAATTTAAAAACTATCTAAAAGTCAGTTTAGGGGGCTACGCTAGGCCGGCTAGATGGAACAAATGTGTCTTTAGACACTTGCGGAAGAGGCGGAGGTCAGAGATGGTGCGAAGTTCAGGGGGTAAGTCGTTCCAAAGAGCTGGACCTGCCACAGAGAAGGCCCTTCCCCTGGGTGTCGCCAGTCGGCATTGTCCGGCCGACGGCACCCTGAGGAGGCCCTCTCTGTGGGAGTGTATTGGTCTAAGGGATGTATGGGGCAGGAGGCGGTCTCGCATATAACTAGGCCCCGAGCCATGGAGCGCTTTGAAGATGGTCGTCAGAACCTTGAAGCGCACCCGAAAGACCACAGGAAGCCAGTGCACCTCGCGCAGGATCGGTGTTATATGGGAGCATCTAGGAGCTCCCGTAATCACCCGCGCGGCTGCATTCTGGACTAACTGCAGCTTTCGAGTGCACCTCAAGGGAAGCCCCATGTAGAGAGCATAACAGTAGTCGAGTCGGGATGTCACGAGTGCTTGAGTGACTGTGCGAAGGGCAGTCCGGTCCAGTAAGGGGCGCAATTGGCGCATCAGGCGTACCTGATCAGTCTTTTGCAAAAGATCCTGCTATCCTTTTTAGAGAACACACACTTTTGATGAAGAAAAAGAAAGAGAGAGAGAGAGAGAGAGAGAGAGAGAGAGAGAGAGAGAGAGAGAGAGAGAGAGAGAGAGAGAGAGAGAGAGAGTATTGTGATAATTAAGAAATCCCAAATTGCTGGTGAGCAACCTTGGCCTTCGTCATGGCCACCGCTGGTAACAAGTTGCATCATTAAACGTGACAACAGAGAGAGGGACAAGAAAGGGGAAACATGATTACTCGATTGAGTCTACTGTGAAACATATTTTAAAAGGGGTATTATTGTTTCTCCTTCAATCATCGCCTAGCAACATTTGGACTTTCATCTCCTCCCTCTGTCGCCATTTCCTTTTGTGTCTCTCCGCTTCTAAGTCCGAGGTCAGGATAATTTCTGCTTTTGCAAACAAACAAATAAATTTTTTAAAAAAAAACCACAATCCTTGAAGCTTTTTCCTTGCAGCCCGTTCAGCAGGGCAAAAATCATTTTAAATAGACTCCTTGGGAACATCTGTTAATTGTCTGCAATTTTTGCGCATCTTTTTCAAATGGACAATCACTGTTTATCTCTCTTGGGCCAGAGGAAAGCGAACACAAATGCTACCAGACTCTCTGATCGCAGTAATGGTATTATTGTTATCCTTGGAGGTTGTTTTCCTTTTTTGTTATGTTGCAAAACAAGCAATGACCACAATCTATATAAATAAAAATTTAAAATAGTTTGTGCAAAATCGCTAATCTCAGAAAGTACTGCACCGATCACCACCAAATTTTCACACAATGTTGCTAAGAAAGGGAGTAACAATCATACATACATACATTTTGTGTGGCTGGCACACGTGTGTCATGTGCAAGCAGCACAAACTTCTCAGGTTTTCACCTCCCTGTAGCTCCTCCCACCCGGCTGCTTCTTATGATGCTTCACACACACACCCCTCACATTTCCAACAGTCGTTTCCTCAGCAACCGAATAAGCCTCTAATGTTCCACACTGTATGGAGGCCTGCTACGCCCAAAACAAGGCACAGAGGATAGCACACTCCCAGGTGGCCCATAGAGGGATAGAGAGGGGGGGGGGGGAAATACAGTAGATAGGTAGGTAGGTAGAGGGTGAGAGGAACAAATACAGTAGGTAGGTAGGTTGGGGGTTATACGGTGGTTGTGTGTACGTGTTTGTGTGTGCAGGTGTAGATCTATGCACAGATTGGTTGGCCATTTAACCAGACTTGTCCATAGCAACGCATGGCCGGGTACAGCTAGTAGTATTAATAAGATGAGCAATGAAGCATCAGTCATGCCAATCCATCAGCATTAAAAAAAATAGGTATAGTAGATTGGGTGTACCTTTTGTTTAAAAGGTATAGTAAATTGGGTGTGGCAAATAGATGAGGAGGAAATGGAGAGTTGTTCAACGCCCTACCTGTTATTCAATGTGCTACCTGTCCCAATTGATGTTCTTCTAATTGGGTAATTTCTCCACCTCAGTGGTTTCTCAATACCTCTTAAGACACCTGTGATTGCACACCCTTGGACTGCCATTTTCCATCGATAAATGTAAGCGACCCAGCCACCTGAATCACCAAACGTAAAATCAGTGCCAGGCAGGGGAAGACGTTCAGCAGAACGAAGGAAATTTTACTTGAAAGGGCCTTTTGGAGTCGTATGGTTTGCTGGTCTTGTGTCACTAATGCTAAGCAAGGTAGGGGAGGAGGAAAAAGAAGGAGAAGGAGAAGAGCAGGAGGAGGAAGAGAAAGATGAGAAGGAGGAAGGAGGAAGAAGCGAGGGAAGACGAAGGAGATGAAGAAGAGGAGGAGGAAGGAGGAGGTGGTGGAGGAGAAGGAAAAGGAGGAAGAAGGAGAAGGAGGAGGAGACGAAGAGGAGGAAGAAGAGGAGGAGGGGAGGGTGAAGGGGAGGAGAAGGGGAAAAGGAGGAGGAGGAGGAGAAGGGAAAGGAGGAGGAGGAGGATAGTGGAGTCCTTAGTGTTCTCTGAACTTGCTTGTTTTCTTGTAGATGTTTTATGACCCAACACATCATCAATGTGAGAAAGGAGTGACATTTTCAGTGAGGAGTAGGACTGTAGGGTCCTTGGAAGAAGGAGGAGGAGGAGGAGGAGGAGGAGGAGGAGGAGGAGGAGGAGGAGGAGGAGGAGGAGAAGGAGAAGGAGAAGGAGAAGGAGAAGGAGAAGAAGAAGAAGAAGAAGAAGAAGAAGAAGAAGAAGAAGAAGAAGAAGAAGAAGAAGAAGAAGAAGAAGAAGAAGAAGAAGAAGAAGAAGAAGAAGAAATACTATTACTACTACTAATAATAATAATTCCTCCTGAACATTCAAAATGGCCCAATAGAAAAACTGAAATGTTATCTATTATTCCGGTACTGCAAATGCAAGATGAAGATTAAGTCTGAAAGAAAAAGATGACCGAGAGGAGAGAATGGGAGGCAAATTTATCTACTTATTTCACGTCTTATCCAACTTTCCATCATGAAGATTAAGGACAATATGAATGGCTTTTCCGAGGAAAATTTACACAAAACACTTTCAATTTCCAGCATCCATTCATATCTATTCTCTTTTTATTTTTTCATGTGCCTCTTTCTCCTGCATAGAGCGATCCTAGCCAATCAGAATAAACATAAGGAGTTATCAGTATTTCACATGCTCCATGTAATTTGTCTCCAGGATGGATTGGCTGGAAGCAAGACCAGAAGTTATTCCTAGCAAGGACACTACAGCCGGAACAAGGCACACAAACCATGTTGGAAATGAAAGCCAACCCAAATTGGTCAAAGGCAGCATTTCTGAAAAGGCCCTTGGTTTTATTCCTTCTACACACCCACAAAATTGTGATGAAGGCACTTCGTAGAATCATAGAGTAATAGAGCTGGAAGGGACCTCAGAGGTCTTCTAGTCTAACCCACTGCTCAAGCAGGAGACTCTATATCGTTTCAAACAATGGCTCTCCAATCTCTTCTTGAAAGCCTCCAGTGATGAAGCTCCCACAACGTCTGAAGGACAGTTGTTCCACTGGTTAATTGTCCTCACTGTTAGGAAGTTTCTCCTGAATTCCAGGTGGCTTCTCTCTTTCATTAGTTTCCATCCAGTGTTACTCTTCTTGCCTTCTGAATTTAGAGTAAGAGAATAACAGAGTTGGAAGGGACCTTGGAGGTCTTCTAGTCCAACCACCTGCTCACCCAGGAGAGCTTAGACCAGTGTTGGCAAACCTTTTCGGCATGGAGCAGTTCCTTGCCGTGCATGCACACGCCAGCATGCGCACCAGTGAGCTGTTTTTCCATTTTCCAATGCTCCTGGGTGCTCAAAGACCAGCTGGCCCATGTGCCAGAACTCAGAAGAGCAACGAGGGACAGATGGTGATGGCTCCTCATGCCACTTCCAGCACATGTGCCATAGATTTGCCATCACGGGCTTAGACCATTTCAGACAAATGGTTGTCCAGTCTCTTCTTGAAGACCTCCAGTGATGGAACACCTAATAATATCTGGAAGGAAGCCGCTCCACTGGTTAATCGTTCTCACTGTTAGGAAATTCCTCCTTAGACCCAGGTTGCTTCTCTCCTGGATTGGTTTCCATCCGTTGTTTCTTGTTTTGCCTTCTGACACTTTGGAAAATAGCTCGACCCCCTCTTCTTCGTAGGACCCCCCTCAAATATTGAATAACTAGCTTGATACCTATGCTCTGCTATGAAAATGTGGGATCAGGCTTGCTAAACCGACACTTACAATTTGAAAATTATTGAGTAGTTAGGATGGGCCTCTCCTCTCTCCTTCTCTCCCTCAGTCTTGCCCCACAGAGGCCTCTCCTAACTTATCCCCTTCTCTCCCTCAGTCTAACTGTGTTTTTCAGTTGGAGAGGGGGAGTAGAATGTCTAAAGTCCCAGCCCACAGGCCAAATGAGTCACGCGCTGGCCACGCCCACACCCAAGTGGTGGTTGGAACAGAGTTCTTTTCAGGTGGGGAGGGAGAGTAGAACATCTAACTCCTTAGCATCGGAGCGTGTTAATAATAATATAAGACGTACTAATGATCTGATGGTCATTTCGAAAAATCCTTTCTAAGCGAGCACCTAGAAGCCGGGAGGAACATACATGCCAAATTTCAAGTTTGTAGGTTTTACGGTTCTGGAGATTTCGTGATGACGCAGATATATAGATAGATTAGAATAATAACAGAGTTGGAAGGGACCTTGTAGGACCTTCCACTTCTTCCTGTCTCTCTCCTCCCACATTAGCTTTGGCTCCCATTCCCTAAAATACACATGTTTTCAAGAGACTGGGGATTGGAATATTTGTTTTACTTCAGTGATTCCCTAAATCCAGGAAGTAAACAGAGCTGTGCAACCTCAAAGAGAGCTCCCCTGTTATCTCGATCCTTACAGAAACGTATCTGCCATTGTCAATACACACGCCAAGCGTGTATGCGTGGAGATTGCTAATGAACATGTCTCCTGCAGATAATTATAGGGAGTATCGAAAACACTTAAAAGAACTCGTTCTTCCAATTCATTAATTATATTCCAATTATGTTCGTTCTGTAATGCATTGCGAGAAACCAGAAACTTCAGGGGTGGAGACCAGGCGGGCTCCCAAGGAGAAAGAGACCCAGATGTCTACAAAGAAGTAACTAAGTGAATGAGAATGAGTTTGTTTGACGGCACAGCAAAAGACCGGATCCCTAGATTTTAGCTTAGAAGATAGCAATAACACTTAGACTTGTATACTGCTTTTTGTAT
Organism: Rhabdophis nuchalis; assembly: GCA_039707465.1. Taxonomy (NCBI): domain Eukaryota; kingdom Metazoa; phylum Chordata; class Lepidosauria; order Squamata; family Natricidae; genus Rhabdophis; species Rhabdophis nuchalis. The sequence continues at coordinate 11,727,500 of CM077652.1, read as the reverse complement.
ACTAGACCTACCCAGTTGCTGCAACTGTTCCTCCTATGTTTTAGCGTCCAGGCCCCTAATCCTCCTTGTTGCTCTTCTCTGCACTCTTTCTAGAGTCTCCACATCTTTTCTACATCGTGGCGACCAAAACTGGATGCCGTATTCCAAGTATGGCCTTACCAAAGCTTGTTTACTGACAGGATAGAAACATATCCCGAAGGATTCATTAAATCTGGTTCTTTTTTGGGGGTGGCCCGGCTCGCCTGGCGGAGGTTTTCAAACAGGCCTGGGACAAACTGGGTTAGCTGCAGAGACCAGGATGAAGGGAGCCTGCTGGAGGGTTGCTGCGGGATATGCAGCAAAAGATTCCATAGCCAGAGGCGATATCGCGGATGTCAAAAAATGCTGAAAAGGAACTCTGACTGTTTCTCTGCTCTTTCTTCTCGGCCTCCCTGGGTGACGAGTTCGTGGATTTTTCTTCCTCTTCCTTCCCTCTCTTCTTTCTGTCTGGTTATCTTTTTTTCTCTCTCTTTTTTTTTTAGCATGCATCGATATCGTTTGGCCTTCTCTGTTTGTTATTGTCTCCTTCTTCTTTCCGTCCTTGTGAGATGCTGGCTGCCGTGATTTCAGAATAACAGAATTAACCGAGGGGGAAAGGGACCTCGGAGGTCTTCTAGTCCAACCCCCTGCTCAAACAGGGACTCTGCAAAATTTCAGGCAGATGTCTGCCCAATCTCTTCTTAAATCTTCTTCTTTTCCTCACTGTAAGCGCTCTTCTCCTAACTTAAGAAAAGTTAAGACTCTTGAAATGCAGTAGTTCCAAAGAAACCTTTTATTAAGTAGAATGGAAGCCATTAAGTTCAAAGTTCAATGCCATGGCCAATTTGCCTATTATTATTGCCAAGAAGCCCAAGAAAACCATCTTGGTGGTGGCTCAGGGGCTAAGACACACAACTTGTCGATCGGAAAAGTTGGCAGTTCGGAGGTTCGAGTCCCTAGTACAGGTCTCCTGCATGAGCAATGGGGTTGGGCTAGATGACCTCCAAGGTCCCTTCCAACTCTGTTACTGTTACCAATGTGGGACTCAGCAAGCAGCCATTCCTTTCGGCTCTCTGTATTAGTAGGGCAGGATTTTGAGGCTTTTTTGGGGTGGGGGAGGGTGTCCCCGCCCTTTGATTGATGGATTAAAACAAAAAACTGCCAAAAGATAAAGAGCCATTTTAGTTTAAAAGTTTCACAACGAGGTGCAGGTTTGGTAAGAATTAGCCAAATGCCTGTAGGAGATGATACAATTTCTTGAAGAAAATGTTTTGGAAAGTCTTGTGATGTGATTGTTTTCTATGTGCAATTCTTATATGGTATACTGCAACTGAAAAACCTATTTTCTAAGTCCTTCCTCCCTCCCTCCTTCTTTCCTTCCTTCCTTTCTCCTTCCCTCCCTCCTTCATCCCTTCCTTCCACTCTCCCTCCTTCCTTCTTTCCTTCTTTCCTTTCTCCTTCCCTCCATCTCTCCTTCTTTCTTTCCTTCTTTCTTTCCTTCCGACTTCCTTCCTTTCTTTCTTTCCTCCCTCCTTCACTCCTTCTTCCCTTCCTGCCTCTATCCCTCCTGCTTTCTTCCTTCCTCCCTCCCTCCCTCCTTCCCTTCCTGCCTTCTTTCCTCCTCCTTCCTCTCTCCCTCCTTTCTCCCTCTCTCCGTCCCTTCTCCCTCCCTCCCTCTCCCACTCCCTCCTTTCCTCCCTCCCTCCCTCCCTCCCTCCTTTCTCCCTCCCTCTCCCACTCCCTCCTTCCCTCCCTCCCTCCCTCCTTCCTTCCCTCCCTCCTTCTCTCCCTCCTTCCCTTTTCTGTCCATCCCCCCTCTTCCCTCTCCTTCCTTCCTTCCTTCCTCCTTCCCTCCCTCTGGCTGATACCTTCTATCCATTTTCTTTCTTCTTTGCCTAGGAAGGAAGTGTCACCCAGCCACTTCCTGATCCCATCCGACCAACTCCCAGTCTTCCTGATCACGGAGAGCCGCTGCACTCTATCCGTCTGGTGTTCCTCTGTTTCTCTCTTCGCTTGTGGCTTCCGTTGCGTCTCTCTCTCGGCCTTGATCTGTTCTCAGGTCTCCACTTTGATCTTTATAATTCTCCACCCCATCTGCTGCGTTGGCCTTTGTGGTTGGGCCCCGAGCTCCAGGCAGATCGCCTGGAGATGTGGTTCTGAGTAGACGCGGAGAAGCAGGAGCTCGTAAAATGAGACAGTTCGGTTGAAAACTTTATTAGCAAAGTCAGATGGTAGGGTGTGTGTGGGGCGGTTAGAGGAACAAGCTTATATACGTGTAATAGTGTTATTTTTTATGGCGATCGTAAATAGATCACCGTGTACGTTGGTTTTATGGAGTTGGAGTCCTTTCCGTTCTTGTTTTAGCCTAAGTGTTAATTTTAACTGGAGTTGGACCAGGCCCCAGAACGGAGCCTCTTATAAATAATTTCCTGGTTTCTTTTGTTTGTGCGTAGTCTTTAATCACAATTGTACGTTTGCCCCATGGCGCTTAATTCCTGCCTTTCCATAGATAGTTGGTCAATTTTTAAACCAGAGTCATCTCTAACTTAAAATCTAGGACAGCCTTTTCCCAATTCAGATCCTCCTGTAGGACTTCAGATTTCCAAATTCTCAGCTCAGCTGGATCGGAAAAGCTGATCAAGATCTTCCTTCCTTCCTTCCTTCCTTCCTTCCTTCCTTCCTTCCTCCTTCCTTCCTTCCTTCCCTCCCTCCTACTTTTCATTCCCATCTCCTTCCTTTCTCTCATTCCCATTTCCTTCCTTCCTTTCTTCCTCCCTCCGTCCCTTCCTCCCTTTCTCCATCTAGCCTAGTGTTCTGACCCAGCTCTCCAAACATGTTGTTAGTTGTGAAGTTATGTCTGAGTCATCACAACCCCATGGACAATTTTCATCCAGGCCTTCCCATCGTCTACCATCCTCTGGAGTCCATTTAAGCTCATGCCTGCTGCTTCAGTGACCACCTCCTTCTCTGTCATTGTCTTCTTCTTCTTCTTCTTCTTCTTCTTCTTCTTCTTCTTCTTCTTCTTCTTCTTCTTCTTCTTCTTCTTCTTCTTCTTCTTCTTCTTCTTCTTCTTTATTCTTTTTCTTCTTCTCTTTTCTCCTCTTCTCCACTATTTCTTCTCCCTCTCTCTCTCTTCACATTCCTTGATTGTTGTTAGTTGTAAAGTTGTGTCCAACCATCGCGACCCCATGGACCACATTCCTCCAGGCCTTCCTGTCCTCTCCCATCCTCTGGAGTCCATTGAAGCTCACGCCGGCTGCTTCGGTGACTCCATCCAGCCCCCTCCTTCTCTGCCGTCCCCTTCTTCTTCTTTTGACTTCCATCGTTCCCAGCATGAGGCTCTTCTCCAGGGAGTCCTTCTTCCTTCTCATCAGGTGGCCAAAGTCTTGGAGTTTCCTCTTCAGGATCTGGCCTTCTAAAGAGCAGGCCGGGTGGATCTCCTCTAGGACCGACCGGTTGGATCGAATAAGGCATTGAGTAAGCCATCATGGCTTGATTTACGCTTACTGCTAAGCCACCCAAGACTTGGCTCTCAAATCAAGGTGGTTGGTCTCAAGCGCGACCTTTGCTCCAAAGTGAACCAACTCCAGTATGACGTAACACATAATACCTATTGAGTTGCACCCAACCCATTCTTTGGCATGGCTCCATTCTGAAGACCCAAGACTGCCCTTGGTCATCTCTACAGGGGTAGAATAAAAATCACGCAATGTGTGATTGCTTTCCTTCCTTCCTTCCGTGCACCGCATTGCTGTAATCGACGCTGAGTAAACTATAGATTTTTTTCCACTTAACTCCTACCCTCTCGCCAGCTTCTGCGCTCTCTTCCGTTGGCAGGCCTTTGTTTGAATTAAATCCGCGTCTTTGAGCGAGGGAGGGTGGGAGAGCTGAAATGTAGGCTAAAGCGGTGCGTTTTGACTTTGATAGTTCCCCTTGGTTTATTCTCTGGAGGGAAATTAACCTCCTCCTTGAATTAATTCCTATGGGAAAAAAATGGATAGGTTCTTGTCCGTGTTTTGTTGGGATTGTTGGGTCCTTCTCCTTCTCCCTCCACTCCTCTTTCTCCTCCCTCCTCTTCCTCCTTTCTTCTTGCCCTCCCTTCTCCCTTCTCCTTCATATCTGTTTTCTCCACCTCCTCTTCTTCTCCTCCTCTTCCCCTTCTTCCTTCTTCTTCCTTCTTCTGTCTTCCTTCTCCTTCATATCTGTCTTCTCTACCACCTCCTCCTATTCTTTTCCTTCCTTCTTCCTCCTCCTCATATATGACTCCTCCACTTCTTCTTCTTCCTTGTCCTTCTCTTCCTCCTTCTTCTTTCTTCTTTCCTTTCTTCCTTCTTCATATCTGTCTTCTCTACCTCCTCCTCTTCTCTTCTCTCCTCCTCCTTCCTCCTTCTCATATCTGTCTTCTCTTTCTCCTCCTCCTCTATCTTCTCTTTCTCCTCCTCCTCCTCCTTTCTTCGTCCTCATATCTGTCTTCTCTTTCTCCTCCTCCTCTATCTTCTCTTTCTCCTCCTCCTTCTTTCTTCGTCCTCCTGATATCTGTTTTCACCTGCTCCTCCTCTTTTCTTCTCCCGCTGCTCCTTCTTCCTTCTTACTCCTCCTCATCTGTCTCCTCCTCCTCCTCCTCCTCCTCCTCCTCCTCCTCCCTCTCTGTACATGTTTTTCTAAGAGAGAGCTACTTCCCAATATTATCAAGAGATAATGAATTGTTAAAGGGAGGGGAAGAGGCCTCTTATCATTTGCATGCAGTGTTTAATGCCTTTTGGAGAATATTTCATTGGGATGTCTGTAAAAATGAATGAGGAATGATCACAATATGCTAATGGAACACGGCTTGGAACATTCGTCTTGTTCTTAGGTCTGACAAAAGCAACTGTGTTTTTGATTTGTACGATTGTTTCGTTTAATCAGGAAAGGCATTGAAGAGCTCCGGGGGCCGAGGCAGAATTCCCTCAGCAAAGCTGGTTGGCCCAGCGTGGCAATTTCAAATTTGAATCCAAAAGCAGCACTCTTTAACAGCGCCAGATCAATCAATCAGAATAGAGCTGGAAGGGACCTTGGAGGTCTTCTAGTCCAACCCCCTGCTCAAGCGGGAGACCCTACACCATTTCAGACTTGGATGTCCGACTCCGGAGACAGCAAATAATTACCAGATCACTTTGGTCCCCTCTCTGCTTCCAACGCAAAAAAGCCCTCACCGCAATCCTTGGCAAGAATGCAGGAATGAACTTATTGTCTCCTGCAAACTCCACTCCCCTTTTGCTCCTCTTTTATTTATTTTATTTTTATTTATTTATTTTATTCAATTTATATCCCGCCCTTCTCCAAAAGGACCCAGGGCGGCGCACAGGAATTTAAAAACAACATACAAAAATAGTACAAAACATATAAATTTAAAAATCTATTAAATAGCAAAAACCTGCGCTAAAACCAATTAAAATCCCCCATTTAAAACTATCTAAAATTAGTCACAGCGGAGGCTATGTTAGGCCGGCTTATTTTTTATTTATTTATTTAAATTTATATCCCGCCCTTCTCCACAAAGGACCCAGGGCGGCGCACAGGAAAATTTAAAAACATACAAAATACAATAAATATAATTTAAAAAACTATTAAATAAACCTATCCTGCGCTAAAACCAAATTTTAAAAACCCAATTTAAAACTACCTAAAAGTCCCCATGGGAGGTTAGGCTAGGCCGGCTTGTTGGAACAAATATGGCTTGATGAAATAAGTGTGTTTTTAAACACTGGCGGAAGAGGCGGAGGTCGGTGATGGTGCGGAGTTCAGGGGGTAGGTCGTTCCACAGGGTAGGGCCCGCCACAGAGAAGGCCCTTCCCCTGGGTGTCGCTAGCCGGCATTTATTCCCTCTGGGAGGGGCCATTCATCGTCCACCTGTGGCCTCACTCCCAAGTCGACCCCCGTTCTTTGGCTCTTCCCTTCCTCTGTGCATGCACACACTGGGAACAGGCTCCAGCTGTTCTTCTGCCCCACTGATGTCCAGTTCCAAAGGCAGCTGATAACTGCCAGACGGCCCTGGCCCCCTCTCTGCCTCCGACACAGAACCCTTCTCCAGACTCCAGGACTGGCCCATCTTCCTCCCCAACCCTTCTCACTGTCTGAATCTGCCATCAGCTCTGCTGTCCACTGGTGGGCCACACCATTGGCCTCTTCATCATGCAGAAGATAGAGCATGCCAATAACTTTGATCGGAGAACATATATGACTCTAAGAAATCTTTCTTCCCAGAATCCCACACCGTCTTTCACTCTCCTCCTTTGTGTGTGTGTGATGGTGGGGGGTTTACACACAGGAACAATTGCTCTGACTCCCTCCCTCCCTCCCAACACATCTGAATTAAAGTCTTTTGTTGAAGGCCGATACCTTAACCCAATTAAATATGCTCCAAGAGCTGTTGGGGCTTCGTTGTGCTCCAAGTGTGACTTTACTAGGATTTTCAAAATTCATTATTTTTTATTCCAAGTGGGTTTTGCACGGAAGCAAATGAAAACAGAGGGTGGATTGTCGCACACATAGACTTGAAATTCAGTACTAGAGATTTTGGAAATTTTAGGGGTTCTAGCAGTGATTTAAAAAAAAAACTGGTTGACTTCATTAGAATGTTACTGTAGACTGGATGCCCAGTTGATTTAACTTATTAGTGGTAGGGAGTATGATTTCTATCCCAGTTCCAGGTTCATTTCTTGAGACTTCTGGTGTCCAATATTGCATCTCCTGGATTGTATACAGAATAACAGAGTGAGAAGGGATCTTAAGAACTTCCTTTCCAAGAAGGATCTAGAAAGAGTGTGGAGAAGAGCAAGCAGGATGATGAGGGGATTGGAGGCTAAACTATACGATGAACGGTTGCAGGAACTGGGTATGTCTAGTCGGATGAAAGGAAGGACCAGGGGAGACAGGATAGCAGTCTTCCAATATCTGAGGGGCTGCCCCAGAGAGGAGGAGGTCAAGCTATTCTCCAAAGGACCCAAAGGCCAGACAAGGAACAATGGATGGAGACTGAACAAGGAGAGATTCAACCTGGAAATAAGGAGGATATTTTCTGACTGTGAGAGCAATCAACCCACGGAACAGAAGTTGCCTTCAGAAGTTGTGGGAGCTTCATCACTTGAGACTTTCAAGAAGAGACTGGACTGCCATTTGTCAGAAATGGTGTAGGGGCTCCTGCTTGGGCAGGGGGTTGAACTAGATGACCTACAAGGTCCCTTCCAACTCTGTAAAGGAGACCCTATACCAGGGGTTCCCAAACTTGGCAACTTTAAGACTTGTGGACTTCAACTCCCAGAATTCTCCAGCCAGCTATGCTGGCTGGAGAATTCTGGAAGTTGAAGTCCACAAGTCTTAAAGTTGCCAAGTTTGGGAACCCCTGCCCTATACCATTTTGGGAGAAAAAGGTTGCCCAGTCTATTGTTTATAACCTCCAGTTTACCATCCACAATTTATTTAACTGCGTTCCTGTGATTTCTCTCCAAATCCATTTTCCACTTCACAGAAGACGCTGGACCATAGAACAACACACTAAGAAACCAATAAACTCTGTAACTAACACAGCTTAGTCCCTTGTCATAGGCACTGACTGTGAAAGTCATAACTAACCAGCTTAAGCATCCAAAACTTGACAAACTGTACTGTATATCCATAGAAGGATGGCCAAACAAAGAGATTGTCCTTATCCTTAATAAAAAATATATATGAAACTCTCGGTTAAGTCCTCAAATATAGGGCTAGTAGACCAGGGAACTTCACTATGGGATGGTTGCACCATCTGTGATTAGATATTGCTTCTGTCTACATGCTGTCTGTCATATGGATTGAGATGTTGAGATTTTAATTATTATTATTTTTTGCAATTTTTAGAGACTTCACATCTTGATGGGAAGTTGACAAGGTAACCCATGCCCTAAAAAGTAATGGAATTTCTCTAGCTGTAAGACTATGCTTAAAGCATTTAAGACATGGGTATATCACACCCCAAAGAAATGCAGGGGCTAAAACACTGAGCTTGTCGATCAGAAAAGTTGGCAGTTCAGTGGTTCGAATCCCTAGCACCGCGTAACAGAGTGAGCTCCCGTTACTTGTCCCAGCTTCTGCCAACCTAGCAGTTCGAAAGCAGGTAAATGGGATGGGATGGGATGGAATAGAGAATGGAATGGAATAGAATAGAATAAAATTAGAATAAAATTAGAATAAAATTAGAATAGAATAGAATAGAATAGAATAGAATAGAATGCAATGCAATACAATACAATACAATACAATACAATACAATACAATACGTCACCTCTCGACTTGACTACTGTAATGCTCTCTACATGGGACTTCCCTTGAGGTGCACCCGAAAGCTGCAGCTAGTCCAGAACGCAGCCGCGCGGGTGATTATGGGAGCGCCTAGACACTCCCACATAACACCTATCCTGCGCGAGCTGCACTGGCTCCCTGTGGTCTTTCGGGTGCGCTTCAAGGTCTTGACGACCATCTTTAAAGCGCTCCATGGCTCGGGGCCTAGTTATATGCGAGACCGCCTCCTGCCCCATACATCCCTCAGACCGATACGCTCCCACAGAGAGGGCCTCCTCAGGGTGCCGTCGGCTGGACAATGCCGACTGGCGACACCCAGGGGAAGAGCCTTCTCTGTGGCTGGGCCAGCCCTCTGGAACGACCTACCCCCTGAACTCCGCACCATCTCTGACCTCCGCCTCTTCCGCAAGTGTCTGAAGACACATTTATTCCATCTAGCCGGCCTAGCGTAACCCCCCTGTATTGACCATTAGACAGTTTTAAATTTGGGATTTTAATTCGGTTTTTAGCACAGGTTTTACTAGAATAAGTTTTTTTTTTTTAATTTTATATGTTTTGTATGTATTTTAACATTCCTGTGCGCCGCCCTGGGTCCGTTTGGAGAAGGGCGGGATATAAATTTAATAAAATAAAAAATAAATAATACAATACAACACAACACAACACAACACAATACAATTCTTTATTGGCCAAGTGTGATTGGACACACAAGGAATTTGTCTTTGGTGCAGATGCTCTCAGTGTACATAAAGAACAATAAAATAGAATGCATTCATCAAGAATCATAAGATACAACACTTAGTGGTAGTCATAGGTTACTGATAAGCAGTGAAATCATATTAGGAAACAAATAAAACAATATAAATTGTAAAGATACAAGCAACGAGGTTATAGTCGTAAGTAGAGAAGAAGATAGGTACAAGGAAGGATGAGAAGAATAATAGTCATACAATTTTAGTCATATTTTGACAGTGTTGTGGGAATTCGTAGTTTAGCAGAGTGATGGCATTCAACTGTCCTTATGTTTTGTTGTTCTGGTGTGCAGTGCCCTATAGCATTGTTTTGAGGATAGAAGTTGAAATGATTTATGTCCAGGATGCGAGGGGTCTGTAGACATTTTCACAGCCCTCTTTTTGACTCGTTCAGTGTGCAGGTCCTCAATGGAAGGCAGGTTGGTAGCCATTGTTTTTTTCTGCAGTTCTGATTCTCCTCTGAAGTCTCTGTCTGTCTTGTTGGGTTGCAGAGCCAAACCAGACAGTGATGGAGGTGCAGATGATAGACTCAATCATTCCTCCATAGAACTGAATCAGCAGCTCCTTGGGAACTTGGAGCTTCCTGAGTTGGCGCAGAAAGAACATTCTTTGTTGTGCTTTTCTGATGACATTTTTGATGTTAGGGGTCCATTTTAGGTCTTGAGATAGGATAGAACCTAGAAACTTGAAGGTCTCTACTGTTGATACTGTGTTGTCTAGTATTATAAGAGGTGGTAGCATGGGAGGGGTTCCCCTAAAATCTACCACCATTTGTACAGTTTTGAGTGTGTTTCGTTCAAGATTATTCTGGTTGCACCCCAAGGCTAGTTGTTCAACCTCCCATCTGTGTGCAGATCCATCGTTGTCTCGAATGAGACCAATCGCACGGTTGTGTCATCGGCAAACTTCAGTACTTTAACAGAGGGATCTTTTGAGATGCAGTCACTGGTGTATAGAGAGAAGTAGAGAGAGCACACATCCCTGGGGAGATTCCTGTGCTAATTGTACAGGTATCGGATGTGATTTCGCCTAGCTTCACCTGCTGCTTCCTGTCTGTTAGGAAGCTCATGATCTTACCAAGAATCCTATTTTAATATCCTAGGCTTTATAGCACCACACTCCTTGTTCAACGGCAGCCAGAGGCCCAGAGATCTGGGCAGGGAAGACCCCAGAGTCATCCATGACAGGTGTACGCCATAACGCAAAGACTTCACCTCGCCGTGCTAGGGATCGTCGGTGTTAGTGTGATTAATTGGCCTTCTCCATTGCTTCAAATTAGCTAAACAAATCCCTCACTACAGCTGTCATCCTGATGTGAGGCATGTAAATTGTTTCTAATGAGCAGGGCACTCGGGGCGGGGGGCTAACGTGGAAATCGATTGGTTTTGACACTCCGAGGGCTTCCTTGGAAGGAAGGCGGTGGAGACGGAAGCCACCCCTGGAGGGTTGGCAACTGAGAGAAGAATTGGTCAACTGCTTGAAAGGACAAGAAGGGAGTCAATGGGTGGAAAGGTCTGGCCATTGGTCCATCCACTTGGTTCTTCTCCGTCGCCATCCAACATTTGTGTTGATCACAAAGCAGAAAGGAGAAACATGGCTTAGCGGAAGCTATCCGACAATTGGAGAGTCTGGCTATCATCCCCACAGAAGTTACAGCTATCTGTTCCTTTCTCTCTTCTCTTCTCTTCTCTTCTCTTCTCTTCTCTTCTCTTCTCTTCTCTTCCCTTCCCTTCCCTTCCATTCCATTCCATTCCATTCCATTCCATTCTTTTCCATATCCCTCATTTCCTTTTCCTCCCTCCTTCCTTCTTTTTCTCTTTCTCTTTTTCATTTCCTTCTTTCCTCCTTCCTCCTCTCTTCCCTTTCCCTTCCCTTTTTCTACTTTTCCTCCCTCCCTCCCTCCCTCCCTCCCTTCCCTTTCTTTTCTCTCCCTCTCCCTCTTTATTTCTCTTTATTTGTTCCCTGGTATTATTTAATTGCTTATTTAGTAACCTATGACTATCACTAATTGTTACATCTTATGATTCGTTATGAATGCATCTTGTCTTTTTTATGTACACTGACAGCATCTGCACCAAAGACAAATTCCTTGTGTGTCCAATCACCCTTGGCCAATAAAGATTGCTTTGCTATTCTATTCTATTCTATTCTATTCCATTCCATTCCATTCCATTCCATTCCATTGCTTTTCCTCTCTTTCCCTCCCCTCCCCTTTCCTCTCCCCTTCCCTTCCTTCTTCTCTTCTCCTCTCCTCTTCCCTTCCTTTCAATTCCCTTCCTTCTCCTCTCCTCTCCTCTCCTCCCCTCCTCTCTCCCCTTCCTTCTCTTCTCCTCTCTATTCCATTATAATCCCTATCCTATCCTATCCCTTTCTGTTTCTTTCTTTTTCTCAGAATAAGAATTCTACAAATGTATAGGGGAAGTCTGGATGAATTTGTTATCCTCATCCCTAAACCTGTTGAATTCCCACTTCCAGGCGGTGTGGTGGTGGTGGAGATAAGAGGTTGGGCTGGGACATTTCAGCGAGGTGCTCCGAATCCCCAGGCCCTTTGCAGCAAGCAGGCTCCCTGCAACACAGCCCCTCCCCTTTTCTCTTCATAAGGCTTGTACCGCTTTTTGAGTAACAATTTAGAACAACAAAAGCTTCACTTAAGACAGGAGGCCCCCGTGGGAATGTCCCTATTCATTTCTTTCTTTGGTGGGCCGTTGTTAGAGGATGACATTTAAGTTGTTTTACAAAAGTGGCAGGGAAAAATAAAATAATCAAAAAAAAAAAGGTGTAGCCAGATGCTTTGGCAGCTTCCGCTGGAGAGGCGGCAAAGCAGAAAGCCCAGCCGATGTCCGACTCGGAGAGACCAAACCTTTGCAAATGAGCCAGGATTTCTGGAAATTTAAAGGTGATGGCAAACCTGTGGCACGTGTGCCAGAGGTGGCACGCAAAGCCCTATCTGTGGGCACGCCCGTCACTGCCAGCTGCTCTTCTGGTTTCTGATCTTTGCAAGGGCGGGAGCACCAGAGGTCTCCCTGAAAATGGCCCCCAAAACAGGCGTGCATGCGCTGACCAGCTGATCTTTGGCTTTCCAGCATCTGGTGCACGTAAAGACCATCTGCCCAGCACGCATGCCAGAAACCTGAAAATCAGCTGGCTGGCACGCACATGGCCGCTGACCAGCTGGTCTTCAGTTTTCTGGTGCTCCGTGGCGCGCACATGGACACACATTCCAGTTTGGGCACTCGGTGCTGAAAAGGTTCGCCATCCTTGGTTTAGAGTCTCCCAACAGCAACTAGTCTCATGCTAGCTAAGATGAGAAAAGGAAACTAGCTTGTTGTAGTGGTTCATGCATCAGCCTGGAAACCAGGAGGCTGTGATATACAACCATGGGAATGTATACCCTTCATTTTATGTAAGAGAACAAGAAAAAAACTTTCCTGGGAGGGGAAAAAGATCATGTTTTGTGTCCATGTAGGCCTTAACCATCCACCTGCGGACATGTCCTGGACAGCCCACAACCTGATAGATGTCAAGGGTTCTCTTCCAACACGAAGGACGAATGTCTCATCATCATCATAAGAACATAAGAACAGCCTTGCTGGAAGAGGCCACAGCCCATCCAGTCCAGCCTTCTGTCTCCCACAGGGGCTCCCCATTTGCTTCAGGGTCTTCCCAAGCAGATGTCTTCACCTGCTTATGATTCCCTGCAAATGGCATTGAGAGATATCCTGCCTATCTCTCCAACCCGGAGGGTGTCCTTAGGCATCCATCATGATAGCCATGGATAGCCTTGTTCTCCATGAACTCCTCTCATCCTTTCTTCAAGGTGTCGAGGCTGACAGCTGTCCCCACTTCTTCTGGCAAGGAGTTCCATAGACCAGGGATCCTCTGGGTGAAAAAGTCCTTCCTTTTATTTGTTTGAGGTCTAGCTATCCAAAGTTTCATGGAGGGCCCCCTGATCATCATCATCATCATCGCATTTGTTCCTGACAACCATCCTCCAACTCAACTGGAGAACATCTCTCCTCCGTGCCAGTTCTGACAGGTTCTGGAGAGCCGGTAGCGGAAATTTTGAGTAGTTTGGAGAACCGGCAAACAGGCTGGCCACGCCCCTGCTGCCTCCTGGCTGATCTTCTTTTGTTGCCCTGCACAGGAGAACAGAGCAGGTTAGTGGGAGTGGGAAGGGAAGGGGGATGTTGCAGTCTCCTCCCCCTGCCACGCCCACAAAGCCACGCCCACAGAACCGGTAGTAAGAAAAAATATTGAATCCCACCACCGCCCAAGACATCCCTCCTCCTGCTTTCTTCTCCCACGGAGACGAGAAAGAGAACAAGCAGCCGACACTATGACGTCCTTTGGGAGATCATAGGCCAGCACAAAGAGAAGCGGTAAAAAAAACACCAAAAGGAGCTAAAAAAAGATATTAAAAGTTTAAACACCGTTTCTTTTCCAAGCTGCTAAGCAGCTTATTTATCCCAGCGTGAGCCTACCTTAAGAGCTTCGATGAGAGAAGGCTGGGTTGGTAATTGCAGGCACTGACTCACCAGCATGGCAATCTTTGGTGGGGGCCAGAGTGGTGGTGGGGATAGTGGGGGAGAAGTGGGGACGGCGATGAAGATGGACAGGAAACGGTGAGGCCATCCTGGTGCGAAGGAAGCTGGGATTTGAAATTCTGCTGCATCCTGACAATGGCAAAGCCCCTCCAGCTCCATCTGACATCTACACTTGTCCCTGAAAATGGCAAATCAAACCCTTAATTGGTCGTTCCCCCCCAAAAATTATAACCAATAAAGGGCAATGCAGACAGAAAGATGAAGCATCAACGGGGTTATTACGGGGAATGGATTTTAATTCTGTGGTTTTTAGGAGAGGCGCTTAGGGCTCGGGTGAAATTTCTCAGCCTTACGGGCGAAGCTCGCCGAAGTGCTTCGCTCCTCCTCATTCGGTTCCTGAGCCACGGTTCCCGCTCGATTTGAACCATCACAGTATAATAATAATAATAATAATAATAATAATAATAATAATAATAATAATAATAATAATAATAATAATAATAATAATAATAATAATAATAATAATAATAATAATAATAATAATAATAATAATTAAAAAAAAAAATTTATTTTGTATACCGCGTCCTCTCCCCAAGGGGACTCGGAGCGGTGCACAGGGAAAATTTTAAAATACTATAAAATACATACAGAGCATAAAAACAAATTAAATTAGAAATGTCCCTGCGCTAAAATCCCCAGTTAAAACACTAAAATTCCCTAACACCCCAGAGATAGAGACTAACCTAGGCCGGCCAAGCAGAAAAAGTATGTTTTAAGTTTTTGACGGAAGGAGCGGAGGTCCGTAGTTGTTCTAATGTCGGGGAGAAGGTCGTTCCAGAGGGCTGGGCCCGCCACAGAGAAGGCCCTTCCCCTGGGCGTCGCCTGCTGACAAAGTCTAGTGGACGGCACCCGGAGAAGTCCCTCTCTGTGGGAGCGGATCGGGCGTGAGGATGTATGGGGCAGGATCCGATCCCGCAGATAGCTAGGTCCCGAGCCATGGAGCGCTTTAAAGATGACAACTAGCACCTTGAAGCGCACCCAAAAGACGACAGGTAGCCAGTGCAGCTCGCGCAAGAGTGGTGTTACATGGGTGGACCTGGAGGTCCCCATTATTGCTCGCGCAGCTGCATTCTGGACCAGCTGAAGTCTTCGGGTGCACCTCAGGGGGAGCCCCATGTAGAGAGAGTTACAATAGTCCAGTCGGGATGTCACGATGGCATGAGTGACTGTGCACAGGGCATCCCGATCCAATAGGAGGCGCAACTGGCGTACCAGGCGAACCTGGTAAAACGCTCTCCTGGCCACGGCTGTCACTTGATCTTCCATGGACAGCCGGGTATCCAGGAGGACACCCAAGTTGCGCACCCCATCCACAGGGGTAAGGTGTTCGCCCCCTATGGCCAGTGATGGAGTCAGCTGGTTGAATCGGGCGGCCGGAAACCACAGCCACTCGGTCTTGGCCGGGTTGAGTCTGAGTCTGTTACTTCCCATCCAGGCCCGCAGCTATGTGACTGGGTGAGCCTCATTTCATGGGTGTTTTAAATCTGTTCTGACCTAGGCTTCTCCAAAAAGCATGCGACAGAGTCTTGGTCCCGACAAAACCCCTTTTATTCAATGAATTTAATTTAATTTAATTTAATTTAATATTTAAATTTCTATACCGCCCTTCTCCCTTCCGGGACTCAGGGCGGTGTACAGGCAACAGTAAAATCATGTATAAAACATAGAAAACAATTAAAAACCTATTAAAATGCATTAGAATACATTCGATAATGAGTAGGTGAACTCCTGTCATTCCCATTCAGCCAAGGCCTGGCAAACAGTCGTTCAAAGGAGTATTTATGACCACAGACCTTATCTCGCTTGGAAAACTGCCATAGAAATATTTTTTTTCCAAATGAGGTGCTATGCAAGGAAAGACACAGAGTCTCTGAGATTCACGGACAGATCTTCACACTCTGGAAATGAATGAACAAATTGTTTCCTGCAAAAGCCCCCTCCCCTTTCGCTCCTCTTTTATTTCCTCTGGGAGGGGCCAATCCCCTTCCACCTGTGGCTTTACTCCCAAGCCGACCCTGATTTCTGAGTCGTTCTCTTCTTTTGGCAGCTCTGCGCATGCGCACACTGGGAACAGGCTCCAGCTGTTCCTCTGCCTCACTGCTGTCTTGCTCCTTAGGCACCTGATCACTGCCAGACGGCCTCGGCCCCCACCTCTGCCTCTGACGCAGAGCCCTCATCTGAGCCTGCGCTACAAAGATTCTCTTCTATTATGATCTCCTCTCTGTGGCAGCCCCTCAAATATTGGATGGCTGCTGTTGTGTCCTCGACCTGCTCTCCTGTCTCCCCTGGTCCTTCTCTCCACTAGACTAGCCAGGCCCAGTTCCTGCAACCGTTCATCATATGTTTTAGTCTCCAGTCCCCTAATCGTCTTTCTTGCTCTTCTCTGGACTCTTTCTAGAGTCTCCACCTAAGGTCTCTTACCTAAGTATAAGACTTTGCCTTTCTCTACACCGAATTTCCTTTTGTTAGAGAGGGCCCAGTGTTCAATGCAGTGACTGCATTTAAGCATAAATTTGCTTCTTGGAGAATTCCAAGAAGCAAATGTATGCATGGTGTGAAAGTTTTAAGCCCTGCTCCATTCTGCACTGCCTGGTCTTTTTATAGCAACCACTGGGGTTTTTTCTCTCTCTTTCTTTTAATAAGACCTTGGGCCTGCTTTCTCTTCCTTCTAACCTCAGATCCCTTCTACTCCAGATGTCAAGGATTTGCAGGGAGGAGAAATCTGCATTCCAAGCAGGTACCTTTCCTTGCGTTATCTAAAGCCCTTCTTCCCGAATGAATTTTTAAAAGGAAGGCAGCGACTTTCCCAGAAACTGGAGTGATGAGCATTATTTAACGGGATGTTAAGGTGGCTCAGAGGATTAAGACGCTGAGCTTGTCGATCAGAAAGGTCCGCAGTTTGGCGGTTCGAATCCTTAGCGCCGCATAAGATGTTATCTAGCCTGGTAACGAAACATTTGGATACCAACCCACAAACTAGGAGAAGGAACCTTTACTCTCTTCTGTCTGTCTATCTATCTATCTATCTATCTATCTATCTATCTATCTATCTATCTATCTATCTATCTATCTATCTATCTATCTATCTATCTTCTGTCTATTACCTAGCTATTTCTGTCTGTCTGTCTCTATCTGCCTTTTTCATCCATCCATCCATCCATCCATCCATCCATTCATCCATCTGTCTTCTGTCTATCAGTTAGCTACAGTATTTCTGTCTGTCTATCTGCCTTTATCATCCATCCAACTATCCATCCATCTATCCATCTATCTATCTATCTGTCTTCTGTCTATCAGCTAGCTATTTCTGCCTGTGTCTATCTGCCTTCATCATCCATCCATCCATCTATCTATCTTCTATCAGCTAGCTATTTCTGTCTCTATCTGCCTTTATCATCCATCCATCTATCTATCCATCTATCTATCTATCTATCTATCTATCTATCTATCTATCTATCTATCTATCTATCTATCTATCTATCTATCTCTATCTTCTGCCTATCAGCTAGCTATTTCTGTCTGTCTCTATCTGCCTTTATCATCCATCCATCCATCTATCTATCTCTATCAATCTATCAACCTATCATCTATCTATCCCTTATAAGCCCTTATAAACAGAAGCACAAGGACACCGACATCCCGCTGAAGATGTTATCTAGCCTGGTAATGAAACATTCAGAAACCAACTACGCTGTTTAACATAAAACCTGCTCCCAGATTCACTGACTCTCTGGATTCACACGTTACCTTCACCCGTACACTGTCCAAACGATACAGGTTCATTGCTGGCATGTAACATTGCTTAGAAATGAAGCAAGGTTAAAGCCAATCCAGCTTCATCCGTTATGGGAATTCACCTGTTAGCTCTTTTGCAGATCTGGTTCATCCGATCGCATGTAGTTCCACCCCGTCTCTAACAAGCAGGAAAAGAGGACACTATCAAAAGGATAAAAGGGACGGTGGGAGGAGTGTTTCCCTCCTATTAAGAAAGTCTACCTTCGTACCGATAGCTAATGTGACGGAGCTAACTGTTATTCGCAGGATTAGCTGATCTTTGAATTTCTCTCTTTTAATTGCTGCATTTACATTTTAGCTATCCTTTTCGCCCTGTGGTCTCGCACTGGCCAACATTATGTTATAATTTGGCGTAGGTGCGAATGTAACTGTCTTCCCAAATTCTCCACACTTTCTTTTTCTGGTATTTTGGGGGGGGGGGGCATGAAGCGGGTGGGGAAGCTGATCTTGCAGCTATCCATGGCAATAGGGGCGTTGAACAAGAATTCGGTCCAGCTTCTATGGGGCCAAAGCAGCCCTTTCTCTTTGATGGAAAAAAGGGAAATACAGAACAGAATAACGAGAGTTGAATAACGGAATAGAATAATAGACCGGCAGAATGGGAAGGGACCTTGGAGGTCTTCTAGTCCAACCCCTAACAAATTTGAGAGGCTGACCCAAAGAAGAGGAGGGGTCAACCTATTTTCCAAAGCACCTGGAGGCAGGACAAGAAGCAACAGATGGAAACTAATCCTGGAGAGAAGCAACCTAGAGCTAAGGAGAACTTTCCTGACAGTGAGAACAATTAACCAGTGGAACAGAAGTTGCCTCCAGAAGTTGTGAATGCCCCAACACTGGAGGTTTTGAAGAAGAGATTAGATAACCATTTATCCAGAATGGTATAGGGTCTCCTGCTTGAGTAGTGGGTTGGACTAGAAGACCTCCAAGGTCCCTTTCCACTCGGTTATTCCATTACTAATCCAGGAGAGAAGCAACCTAGACATTTCCTGACAGTGAGAACAATTAATCAGTGGAACAATTTGCTTCCAGAAGTTGTGGGTGCCCCATCACTGGAGGCTTTTCAGAAGAGACTGGAGAGTCATTTGTCCGGAATCATATAGTCTCCTGCTTGAGCAGAGGAGACCTCTGAGGTCCCTTCCAACTCTGATATTCTTTTAAATGTTTGTGTTTTAGTTGATACTGTGCAAATTGGTGGTTAGTTCTTCCAAGAGTGCAGAGAAGAGCAAAAAAGATGATGAGGGGACTGGAGACTAAAACATATGAGGAACGGTTGCGGGAACTGGGTGTGTCAAGTTTAATGAGAAGAAGGACATGATAGCAGTCTTCCAATATCTCAGGGGCTGCCCCAAAGAAGAAGGAGTCAAGCTATTGAAGGCGGGACAAGAAGTAATGGGTGGAAACTCATCAAGGAGAGAAGCAACTTAGAGCTGAGGAGAAATTTCCTGACAGTTAGGACAATTAACCAGTGGAACTACTTGCATCCAGAAGTTGTGAATGCCCCAACATTGGAGGCTTTGAAGAAGATGTTGGATATCCGTTTGTCTAAAGTGGTGTGGGGTTTCCTGCCTGAGCAGGGGGTTGGACTAGAAGACTTCCAACTCTTCTATTCTATTCTATTCTATTCTATTCTATTCTATTCTATTCTATTCTATTCTATTCCATTCCATTCCATTCCATTCCATATGCCGTCCCATCCCATCCCATCTTCTGTTCTGTTCTCTTCTACTCTACATTATCATCAGCCCCTCTGTCCCATCTTGCAACTTCTATCGGCTGGCTTCACCCAAGACGGTCAATCAAAACCCAATGAAACCCACCCTTGCCTGCTGCAAAAGAGCCAATCCATCCCGATGAAATAAAAGAGAATTTAAACACAACCACACAGTTTCGTACCACTGGTTTCAACGGGCCTCCTTTCAGCATAACTCAAGTCTATCTCTCAGATCCATCTCCCTGATACCAGCCGTTTCTCACGGCAAAGTACCCCCGTGTTCAATAAAGAGCTTTGTAAAACCTTGATGGACGTCCCATAAAGCTATTGAGATTGGGGCCTCCTCGCCAAACCGGAGACACTTAAAGCTGCATCTGCCACAGGCATCCCGCGGAGATAAGAACGTTTGATTTTTCCCTGGCCATTGCTTCTTGGTTTTAACTTTGGACAATCCAAAGGAGAAGACGGCACAGAGGCGTCTTTTAACGCAGGGCCAATTGTCCAGCTCCGCGCCGCGTTCTCGGCTGGCAAATTACATATGTTTGCCCAGGATCGATGGGGAAACAAAATATCTGGGAACGCCAAGTATCGCAAACCAGATTTGGCAAGGAGCACACTGCTTTGCGGAGGCGAAGAAACACTTTGAGAGAACAAAATAAAAATAGCTCCTGAAAGCGGCCGATCCTTTTCCCTTGCCTGCAAGGAGTGGAAGATGAAGGACAGGCTGGACATAATCCTGCAGTTTATATTTTGACACGGACGTGACTTCCCTTGAATCTGTTACCTGTAAGGTAAAGGTGAAGGTTCCCCTCGCACAGCTGGGCCAGTCGTTCCCAACTCTAGGGGGGCAGTGCTCACCTCCGTTTCAAAGCTGAAGAGCCAGCGCTGTCCGAAGACGTCTCCGTGGTCATGTGTCCGGCATGACTCAACGCCGAAGGTGCACGGAACGCTTGTTCCCTTCCCACCAAAGGTGGCTCCTATTTTCCTACTTGCATTTTTTAACGTGCTTTCGAACTGCTAGGTTAGCAGGAGCTGGGACAAGTCACGGGAGCTCACTCCGTTACACAGCGCTAGGGATTCGAACTGCTGAACTGCCGACCTTTCTGAATGACAAGCTCAGCGTCTTACCCACTGAGCCACTGTGTCCCTTCAACATTATCTCTATAGATTTCCTTTAATCTCCACCTGTAACAGGTACAGATTAGGTGAAACCTGGCTTGGTAACAGGAACTGTGAGAGGGATCTTGGGATCTTAGTAGACGAAGCATTGAATATGAGCCAGTAGCGTGCGGCGGCAGCCAAATAAACCAATGCAATCCTAGGTTGCATTAACAGAGGGATAGGATCGAATTCACGCTAAGTGTTAGTACCGGCTTTATAAAGCCTTAGTAAGACCACACTTGGAATCCTGCATCCAGTTTTGGTCACCACGTTATAAAATAAGATGTGGAGACTCTAGAAAGAGCGCAGAGAAGAGCAACAAAGATGATTAGGGGACTGGAGACTCAAACATACCACTAACAGTTGCAAGAATTGGGTATAGAGCCACGGTGGTGCAGTGGTAAGAATACAGTACTGCAGGCTGCTTCTGCTGACTGCCAGCTGCCTGCAGTTTGAGTCTCACTGGCTGAAGGTTGCCCAGAATATTCTAATGGGAGGACATACGATTTAATAGAGAATAAATAGCATCTAGCCATCTAATTACATGCATCTCACACCATTATTTCTGCTATAGACTGAATCAGTCTTGGATCAGCTGTTTATATGTCTTTACCTGAAATACAATCCTGAATTGAAGGCAATTACACGAAAGGAGGAAGATGAAATGCGGGTGGATAAAGGCTGGTATGTCACCTCCCTTCTTTTCCCCTTAAGTGTCAAATTAACACCACAACCCCCCAAAATCAAATAGTTACCACTTTATTGATTTAACAATGCTTGTAGACTGCGCTCATCCTGAGCTGCAGCGGTGCAGTGGTTAGAGGGCAGTACTGCAGGCTACGTCTGCTGACTGCCGGCTGCCTGCAATTTGGCAGTTCGAATCTCACCAGGCTCAAAGTTGACTCAGCCATCCGTCCTTCCGAGGTGGGTCAAATGAGGAGACAGATTGTTGGGGGCAAGAGGCTGGCTCTGTCAACCGCTTAGAGAAGGTTGTGAAGCACTGTGATGTGGTATATAAGTCTAAGTGCTATTGCTATGTCTATATCTAATGAAAGGAAGAACTACAGGAGACATGATAGCAGTCTTCCAAAATCGAAAGGGCGAGAGAGTCAAGCTATTCTCCAAAGCAAGACAAGAAGCAACGGATGGAAACTAATCAAGTTGAGAAGCAACCTGGAATTAAGGAGAAGCATCCTAACAGTAAGGACAATTAACCAGTGGAAGAGCTTGCCTTCAGACGTTGTGGGAGCGTCATCACTGGAGGCTTTCAAGAAGAGACTGGACAGCCATTTGTCTGAAATGATATACAGTCTCCTGCTTGAGCAGTGGGTTGGACTAGAAGACCTCCGAGGTCCCTTCCCTCCAACTTTCAACCTGTGTCTTTGAACCGAAAGCAATGGACACTTACTGACTTCTATAAAATTAAGATAATGAATTATGGAAACCTGGAATTGCATTGGTGCAGTTGTTTTCTTTTTTGCTATTCTTTTTTTTTTTTACTTTTTGGGAAGATTGGCAAGGGTTTTATTAATTTAGAAGTTTGGAAGGTTGCACCATATGTCGCAAGAAGGCAATTTCTTCTGGGTTGTGCAGTAAGGTCCTGGGTTTGATTTATGACCTTAATACTGTGAGATATTAATACATCTCCATACCAGCTGGTAATACGCAGTCAGACAAATGCACCGTTTTCTTAGGGTAGATTGGTTCAAATTTTTTATTTCAATTCCCCCTCCCCCCCTCCCCAATAAGTGCCAATCAACCACACTTGTTAATTTCAACACCGGGAAGTTAACAAAAACAGGGGGGGGGGGGGAAAGGCGCCTTCCATCACAATACAAAACAACCCCAAAACTTGGAGAGCGAAGAAAAGAGCATCTTAATCCAATGGATTTGTAAAACCAACGATGTCAACAGCCATAGATGTTAGGTCCTGACACACAAGCCAAGATGAATTGTTTTACCGGGTCGTAGATCTCATGGGATCCAATTTGGTTGGTGATGGAGGGGTGGGAGGGGGGTGGGGAAATGCCTCGGAGGTATGTAAACAGATAAAGAAATAGGTGTGCAGGTATTCAGAATGTATGTATTCAGAATTCTAGTTAGCGATGCGAACAAGCGCACAGTTGAATAGCTTAAGAGGTGGGGTGGAAAAGCTCTTATATTTGATGTGCAGTTTAGCAAAGACGGATTAAATAAGGACAAAACTTTGACAGCCTATTGGTGAAGTTTAAGCAAACTTTTCATCAGTCTCCTGTCTTTTCTTTCTTCCGTTCCTTTCATTCCCTTTCTCCTTCACTCTTCTTTCCCCTCCCCTCTTCCTCTCCTTTTCTGCTCTCCTCTCCTCCTTTTCTCCTCTCCTCCTTTCCTTCCTTTTCTCCTCTCCTCCTTTCCTTCTTTTTTTCTCCTCTTCTTCTTCTCCTCTCCTCCTTTCCCTCCTTTTCTCTTCGTCTCCCTCCCTCCCTTCTCCTCTCCTCCCCTCCCTCCCCTCCCCTCTCCTTCCTTTCTCATCTCTATCTCTTTGATTTTCTCTGTTTCTCTCTCTCTCTGTGTGTCTGTCACTCTCTCTCTGTCTGTCTGTCTCTATCTCTGTGTGTGTCTCTCTGTTTCTCTCCATCTTTCTCTGTGTCTGTGTCTCTGTCTCTGTCTCGCTATCTCTTTCTGTTTCTCTCCATCTCTCTGTCTCTCTGTCTCTATCTCACACTCTCTCTCTGTTTCTCTCTCTGTGTCTCTGTCTCTCTGTGTGTTTCTCTCCATCTCTCTCTCTCTGTTTCTCTCTCTCTGTCTCTCAGTCTCTGTCTGTCTCTCTGTTTCTGTGTGTGTGTGTGTGTGTGTTTCTCTCCATCTCTATTTCTCTGTCGCTCTGTGTGTGTGTTTTTCTCTGTCTCTATCTGTCTGTCTGTGTCACTGGGTCTGTCTGTCTCTCTGTCTCTCTGTCTGTCTCTCTAGCAGTGTCTCTGTTTCTGTTTCTCTCTGTCTGTCTGTCTCTCTCTCTCTGTCTGTCTCTCTCCCCCCCCCTCTCTCTCTGTGTCTCTCTCTGTCTGTCTGTCTCTGTCTCTGTCTCTCTCTCTGTCTGTCTGTCTGTCTCTCTCTCTCTCTGTCTCTCTCCCTCTCTGTGTAGACACAGTGGCCAATATCACCTCCAGGATGCACCCTCCATATTTGCACATTCCAGTGGCATAATCCATTCTCCCCACTTGGTACCGAGCCCATTCTCCCCACTTCCCTCTTGGAAGCCCAAACGAACTCAGCCGGCGTAGGGTAAAGAAATGGCTTCTCCTTGCTCCCCCCTCCCTTTCCTTCCCCTTCTCCTCTTCTCGGATGAGATGCCGTTCTGAGAAACCAATTCACATCCCGAGCCCCGGTGTACTGTAATTGGTGCTGGACCGAGCTTCCCAAATGAAGTGATGGGCTCCCTGCGGTTCGTCGCCTCTTCTCTCTCGGAGGTGACCTGGCAGGATAAATAAAACAATTTACCCCGAGGGTTCGGATCAAAAATTGTCTTCTGCACAGGGAGGGGGGAGATGGAAAGGCTTCCGCCAGTTTGACCGATTTCGACACATCAACGTTAGAGCATGGAAGAACAGAGCTGGAAGGGACCTTGGAGGTCTTCTAGTCCAACCCCCCCCCAGCTTGATCAGGAAACCCTATATCGTTTCAGACAGATGGTTGTCCAGTTTCTTCTTTTTTAAAAGAATGTGTTTATCATACTTTTTTGTTCATAATACATCACATTTTCCATTTTACAACAACAGTCCATCTCTTTCCATTTCTTTCCTTCTCTTTCCCTCCCTTCCCTTCTCTCCTCTGCTTCCCTCTCCTTCCCTCCTTCCTTCTCCTCTCCTCTCCTCCCCTCCACTACCTTCTCCTTCCTTCTCTTCTCCTCTCCTTCCATGCACTTCCCTCTCCTTCCTTCTCCCCTTGTCCTCTCCCCTCTCCTCTTCTCCACTTCCCTCTCCTTCCCTTTCTCCTACTCCTCCCCTTCTCTTCCTCCTCCTCTTCTCCACTTCCCTCTCCTTTCTCCTACTCCTACCCTTCTCTCCCTCCTCCTCTTCTCCACTTCCCTCTCCTTTCTCCTACTCCTCCCCTTCTCTCCCCTCCCCTCTTCTCCACTTCCCTCTCCTTCCCTTTCTCCTACTCCTCCCCTGCACTTCCCGCCCCTCTCCCCTCTCCTCATCTCCAGATCTGTCCATGAATCTCAGAGACTCTGTGCCTAATCATTCCTTGCACAGCACCTCATTGGGAAACTATTGACATGGCAGCTTTCCAAGATAGATAAGGTCTGTGGTCATAAATACTCCTTTGAATGACTGTTTGCCAGGCTTTGGCTGAAGGGGATTGAGAGGAATTCACCTTCGTTTAATAAAGGGTTTTTTTTGTCAGGACCAGGAATCTGCCGCCTGCTTTTTTGGGGGGAAGCCTGGGTCAGAACAGTCTCATGAAGTGGCATGAACACGTCCCGTGATCTTGATTCGATCCCTCTCTCCGTGAAGCCTAGAGGATCTCCTTTCTTTCGGAAATGCTGAATAACAGCTTTGGAATCTCCACCCGGATCTAGAGCGGATCCTTTCCAGCCTTTCTCTTCCTTCGGTCTTGCCTGTCATGTCATTTCAGGCCAGAGCTGCAGGTAAGAAGCAACATTTCCTGACTTTCTCGCTGGGTTAGCATTCCGAAAACAAGACACGAAGCGGCTAGATTGACAGGAAACTGTCAGGGGTTGAAATGTTTGCTTGTCTTGGATGAGAAATTACCGACTAGTAAAAAGCCCTGGCTGAGAAAAAGGTGCCCATCGTGGGAAGCTGATGGGGATTGGCAGGTAAATTCTTTGCTTGGTCACAAACAATCTCGCCCGGTTTTGCGAAAGGCAAGCGGTAAACAGGGGTGGGCGAGATTTTGGATGGCTAGCCTGGTGGTCTTGCCAGGCGCTATCGATGAGCGCCTTATTAATCCTCGTAATGATACTTAACAACCTGGATAAGGAGATCAAAGGCACGGCTTGTTCTAGAATTAAAGGATTTGTAGCGAGATGCTCGCCACTGGGACGATACAGAAAAATCTGCATTAAAAATAATAATGGAATAATTGAATGGAGGAGCATGCCGTCGCCTCTTATCTCTCACCCACCCACCCCAAGGAGAGAGGGGAAAAAGGGGGAAATTGGAAGAAATTCGAAGTAATAGTCACCCTGAAAGTTTTTAGTGATGAAGTAGGCATAGATTGGTTTAAATATTATATATTTACGTTTTTAAGAAGAGATGACGCACTTATCTGAAATAGTATAGGTTCTCCTGCTTGAGCAGGGGGCTGGACTAACAAATCTCCCAGGTCCCTTCTATCCTATCCTATCCTATCCTATCCTATTTTATTCTATTCCATTCCATTCCATTCCATTCCATTCCATTCCAATTGTAATTCTATTCTATCCCATTTCATTCCATTCTATTCTATTCCATTCCATTCCATTCCATTCCATTCCAATTGTAATTCTATTCCATTCCATTCCATTGCATATTCTATCCCATCCCATCCCATCCCCTATTCTATTCTATTCTATTCTATTCTATCCTATTCTATTTTATTCTATTCCATGCCAATTGTAATTCCATTCCATTCCATCCCATCCCATCCCATCCCATCTTCTATTCTATTCTATTCTATTCTATTCTATTTTATTCTATTCCATGCCAATTGTAATTCTATTCTATTCCATTCCATTGCATTTGTTATTCTATTCTATTCCATTCCATTCCATTCCATTCCAAAATCGGCCACCGGTTCACCCGAACCACCCTGAATCGGCTGAATCCCACCCCTCCTAACAATCAGGTTTACAAGTTTACTAGAATCTAGGGAGCCAGGATTGGCTCCTTGTGTGTGTGTGTGTGTGAGCTGATTGAACAAGGAAAGCAATTGAGAAGCTGGCATGAAGCTCAGCCCAGGAGTTCACCTGTAGAAGTGCCGAACCACCCATCTAGGAAGCGTTGTCTGTCTTCCGTTAGTAACCGCGCACAGGCAGCCTTCCGTTGGCACTTTGCACCCGCTTAAAATGATGTCAAGCGTCTAGCAGTGACAAATGTGGGATTCTCACTATTGCTAACAAGCTTCCTGCTTGTTAGGATGCTAAAAGAAGGCATTTTGGCATCATCGGCTATAAATAGGAAGGAGGGGTTGGCGTCCTATGTATAGCCTGGTGGGTATTTTTAAATCCAGATTATTAACTCTTTTGCCACGCAGGTTGCTCGCTTGGCATGGCGTCAGCACACACTGGGGTTTCTTTACCAGCTGCGAAATTTGCTCAGTTGGGTTTAAGTTCTTCCCTCTTCACGAAAGCTGGTACCACGACACGCTGGATGCGAGGAAGCCAATGGTGACCTTAAGATGGTGGAAACTGGGGCCACAGACTTTCTCTTGACATGTCTTAACATAGAATAACAAAGTTGGAAGGGTCCTTGGAGGTCATCTAGCCATGCACGAGCAGGAGCAGTCTATCCTGTCTGTGTATCCCTATCTATCTATGTATCTATGTATCTATCTGTTTATTTGTCTGTCTGTCTGTCTGTCTGTCTGTCTATCTATCTATCTATCTATCTATCTATCTATCTATCTATCTATCTATCTATCATCTATATCTTTCTTTCTTTCTTTCTTTCTTTCTTTCTTTCTTTCTTTCTTTCTTTCTATCTATCTCAACCGTGTCTGTCTGTCTGTAATCTGACTCTCTATATCTCTATCCTGCCTGTCTGTCTGCCTATCTATTTATCTCTATCTATCTATCTCAACCATGTCTGTCTGTAGTCTGACTCTCTATATCTCTATCATCTATCTGTCTGTCTGTATCTATCTATCTATCAATCTATCCATTCATCCATCCATCTATCTACCCATCTATCTATCTATATCAACTCTGTCTGTCTGTCTGTCTGTCTGTCTGTCTGTCTGTCTGTCTGTCTGTCTATCTATCTATCTATCTATCTATCTATCTATCTATCTATCTATCTATCTCACTGTCTATCTCCATCCGTCCACCCACCCACCCATTCATGATCTATCACCTCTATCATCTATTCATCTCTATCAACTGTCTGTCTATCTATTTATCTATCTATCTCTTTTTGTCCATTCATCCACCCACCCATCATCCATCTATCTATCTATCTATCTATCTATCTATCTATCTATCTATCTATCTATCTATCTATCTATCTATCTATCTATCTATCTACTTACCTACCTACCTACCTACCTACCTACCTACCTACCTACCTACCTACCTACCTACCTACCTCTATTTATCTCTCCTCAGTTCTAGGTTGCTCTGTCCTTGATTAGTTTCCATCCATTGCTTCCTGTTTGGCACTCTGGTGCTTTGGTGAACAGTTTCCCCTCTCCTCGTCTTTGTGGCAGTCCCTCAACTGCTGTCATATCTCCTCTAGTCAGATCATATCTTCTTCTTGGGGAAGAGAAACTCCATCAAATGCCATTATCTTCAACTCTACCAGGGCTAGTATCTTCTGCTCCAAGAGAGATGACCAGTGTGGTTCCTCCCACGTGGGAGTAAAGCATGAGTTAGAATTCATACACCTTTCAAATTGTGAAACATTCCAGAGGTCTATGAGGTAAACTTCAGCAGAGTGTAGAAGATTTGCCCAGCTTAGCTTTCCCCTTTTTCTGACGCTTATTAATTATTTCCCCTTATTTGTGTGAACTGGGGAAGACAAAATCCATTTTAATCAATGAAGCTACCCCAATTCCGAGCTCAGCTTCGCAGAACCAATAAATGTATTTCCTACATCATCTAGATTTGCTCCAGCAACCGAGGCAGCTCGTACGTCAAGGAAATAAATAAGCAAATATCAGTCCTTGTATATCTTCTATAAGTTTTTGTTTCTCTGCTGTTCTTTTTTCTTCTTCTTCTTCCCACTACTTTGCTCTCGGGATGCGCCACTGCTGGCTTCGAATTTCGAAGGGGGGGGGGGCGCATTGTTAGAAAGTAAAAATAGGAAGAATCGCTGCAATCCGATGCTTTGTCTGGAAATATGCCTGAGGGGGAACGGAGGAAGGAAGGAAATGATATAATGGGATGTTAGGAGCCACCAGGAGATCTGATGAGCCACCCCACAATTTGTCTTCTGGGAAAGGTCTACTTTGTGAGTCATTACACCCTGAATGACAGCCAGTTGTGTTGTTTTTCATGTGCCTGGTACATGTTCCCCGAATTCAAAAAGTTCTACCTTCTTTCTGAAATGAAATATTTAAATTGGGAAGAAAAGTGTGAGAGGTTTGGTTTTTTTTGGGGTGGGGGTGGAATCTTGGGATGGGGGTGGAATGGTGTTGTTGGAAGTTATCACCCAGTCCTCTCCTAGAAAAATGAAATATCCAAAAATGTTACTAATGAGGTTGTGGAAATAAATGGGCATGTGTCTAGGATTGATATGGAAAGGATGACATATTTTTTGAGATTTCAGAATGTTTCTGAGGAAACTGGTGAATGTCTCCCTGAACTCATGAGCACAATTATAGCAGACTATTTACATAAACCTAAGGATGAGATCAGGGGGGACATTGACCTAGTCTACAGAATAAACTCTGCATATGCCAGGATAAATGAAGTACCCAGAGAGATACATGTTAAATTTGTTAGAAGGTCAACCAGAGAGGAAATCTTGAAAGTGCAAAGAGGAGGTCCGTTAATTTACCAACAAAAGGAGGTTGCCATCCTGAAGCAGATCCCAAGAAAGATTAGAGAAGCAAGAAGGAAGTTTTCCTTCTTGTCCAAAAAATTGTTTGACCACGGGATCTGGTTCAGGTGGGTGACGCCCGAAGGGATGCTGGTGTTCTGGGAAGGAGGAAGAGTGAGGATTAAAACAGTTGCTGAGGCGGAAGCCTTTCTTAAAAAACATTCCTCTGTCCTGGGGGAAGATCCAGGGGGGGGGGGCAGGGGGGGCCACGGCCCCGCCCGCTGGGGGCCTGGAAGGAGAGATAGAAGATACAATTGCCAAGAGACTTAGATCTAAAAAATAATTTTGCCTTGATTTTTTGAGTAATATTGTATAACATGTGCATCTGGATTTTTGTAAATGACTGACAGCATAGAATTGAGAACTTAGAAATATGTACTTGCTTTCACTTTGTAGTGTGCGGAAAATGTTTTTTGTTAATGATTTATTTTGATGTCCCGGTAGGGCCGACGACTTTGACGTGAATGCTCTCAAAATTTCTTTGTATCCCTTACCCTACCCTATTGAAAAACTGTAAAACCAATAAAACTTTTTCAATATAAGAAAAATGAAATATCCTAGCAAATATTGAAAAGGCAGAATATTATTCTGCCTTTTGAAGTGTTAATGCCACTGTATAGTGCCTTGGTAAGGCCACCCTTGGAATACTGCATACAGTTTTGGTCGCCACGATGTAGAAAAGACGTGGAGACTCTGGAAAGAGTGCAGAGAAGAGCAACCAAGATGATTAGGGGACTGGAGACTAAGACATATGAAGAACGGCTGCAGGAGCTGGGTATGTCTAGCTTGATGAAGAGAAGGACCAGGGGAGACATGATAGCAGTGTTCCGATATCTCAGAGGGTGCCACAAAGAAGAGGGAATCAAACTATTCTC
The DNA here is from genome assembly GCA_039707465.1 of Rhabdophis nuchalis. Lineage (NCBI taxonomy): Eukaryota > Metazoa > Chordata > Lepidosauria > Squamata > Natricidae > Rhabdophis > Rhabdophis nuchalis. The sequence continues at coordinate 11,697,533 of CM077652.1, read as the reverse complement.
CAAGGCACCTGGGGGCAGGACAAGAAGCAATGGGTGGAAACTAATCAAGGAGAGAAGCAACTTAGAACTGAGGAGAAATTTCCTGACAGTGAGAACAATTAACCTCTGGAACAGAAGTTGCCTACAGAAGTTGTGAATGCCCCAACCCTGGAAGTCTTTAAGAAGATGTTAGATAGCCATTTGTCTGAAATGGTATAAGGTTCCTGCCCACGCAGGGGGTTGGACTAGAAGACCTACAAGGTCCCTTCCAACTCTGCTATTGTATTATTGTATTATTGTATTCTACTCTGAATGTGATAAGGGAAAAACATCTATTAATTCCTGCAGTTTCCTGCCTACCCCACCTTTTGTCAATGGGCCATTAAGATGCCAAGCCAGTCTATTCACATAACAAAAGACCCCTCCCCACCAGCTCCAGGGTGATGTGGCCTTACTGACCATATGGCATCTGAGAACTCAGCCTAGAGAGTTGCCCATGCATTGCCCCATGTGAGTCTGGCAACCAACCAGGAGTACATGCCTTACACAGGAACAGGAAACAGAGAGGTGGGGGCTGAACAGATTATAAAAAGCCCTGCAAGCCCCTCACTCAGCCCTTTTTTCCTTCTGCCTCTTCTTCTTCAACCAACACCTGGGAGCATGTGATCACCCTTTTCCCCAGGACCAAACCATGTGGTCCTGTCCACCATTAAACCATCTTTCTAAGCAGCCTCCATGTCTCCAGTGTCTTTTTCCCCACTTGGAGCAGAACCCAGATTTCTTCCAACAGTCTATAAAAATATCATGAGGAGGAGGAGGAGGAAGTGAATGAGGAGGAGAATGAGGGAGAAGAGGAAGAGGAACAGGTGGAAGCAGAAAGAGGAAGGGGAGATAGTGAAGGAGAAGAAGGAGAAGGAGGGAGAAGGAAGAAGAGGAAGAAGAAGAGGACAGGGAGGGAGAAGGAGCAGAGGAAGAGGAACAAGGATGAGGAAGAGGAGGTAGTGAATGAGGAGAAGGAAGGAGAAGGAAGAAGAGAAAGGCGAAGGAGGGAGAAGGGGAAGAGGATAGAAGTGAATAAGAAGAATGAGGGGAAAGGAAGAAGAGGAAGGAGAGGAGGAGGACAAGGAGGGAGAAGGAGAAGAAGGAGAAGAGGAACAGGATGAGGGAAATGGATGAGGAAGAGGAGGAATTGAATGAGGAGAAGGGGGAGAAGGAAGAAGAGGAGGAGGAAAAAAGAGGAGGAGGAGAAGGAGGGAGGAGAAGAGGAACAGGATGAGGAAAAAGGATGAGGAAGAGGAGGAATTGAATGAGGAGGAGGAGGAGGAGGGAGAAGGAAGAAGAGGAGGAGGAAAAAAGAGGAGGAGAAGGAGGGAGGAGAAGAGGAACAGGATGAGGAAAAAGGATGAGGAAGAGGAGGAATTGAATGAGGAGAAGGAGGAGGGGGAAGAAGAGGAGGACAAGGCGGTAGAAGGAGAAGAGGAACAGGAGGAAGAAGAGGAATAAGAGGAAGTGAATGAAAAGAATGAGAATGAGAGAGAAGAAAGAAGAGGAAGAAGAAGGGAAGGAGGAGGACAAGGAGGTAGAAGGAGAAGAGGAAAAGGAACAGGAACAGGAGGAGGAGGAGGAGGAGGGTAACACATTTTCAGTAACACATCAGCATGAGTATTCAAGGGAAGCTCTCTCCAATTGAAAATTTTCCCCTTATATCAGTCCATAGCTCTGGTGAATTACTTTCTCCTTGGCTGCAATTTGATTTCATCTGCTCGGAGACACCGGGATATATATTTAAACAGAAATCTCCAACAACAAGACAGCCAGTTGCTTCTAATAAAAACAGTTCTGCTGGAATAATGCAGTCTCCGAGAGAGAGAGGGGGTGTAATATGGTTAAATGCTTTTACAATCTCCCATTAAAGTAAGTGGATGGAAATGCATTAAATATTTATAGGGTTGGGAGAAGACAAGGAAGGGGGGGGGGTGAGAGAGAGAGATGAAGAAAGAAAAGAAGGAAGGAAGGAATGAAAGAAAAATAAGAAAGAAAGAGAGAGAGAAAGAAAGAAAGAAAGAAAGAAGGAAGGAAGGTAGGAAGGAAAGATGGAAGGAAAGAAAGAAGAATAAGAAAGAAAGAAAGAAAGAAAGAAAGAAAGAAAGAAAGAAAGAGAGAAAGAAGGAAAGAAAGAAAGAAAGAGAGAAAGAAGGAAAGAAAGAAGGAAGGAAGGTAGGAAGGAAAGAAAGAAAAATAAGAAAGAAAGAAAGAAAGAAAGAAAGAGAGAGAGAGAGAGAGAGAAGGAAGGAAAGAAAGAAAGAAGGAAGGAAGGAAGGAAGGAAGGTAGGAAGGAAAGAAAGAATTATAAGAAAGAAAGAAAGAAAGAAAGAAAGAAAGAAAGAAAGAAAAAGAGAGAAGGAAGGAAGGAAGCAAAGAAAGAAAGAAAGATGGAAGGAAAGAAAGAAAAATAAAAAAGAAGGAAGGAAAGAAAGAAAAATAAGAAAGAAAAATCAAGAAAGAGAGAGAGAAAAAAGAAACAGAGAGAGAGAGAGAAACAGAATTGGAAGGGATCTTGGAGGTCATCTAGTCCACCTCTATGCCCGAGCAGGGGAGTCTATACCATTTCAGAGAAATGGTGGCCCAATCTTCTTTTGAAAGCCTCCCATGATGGAGCCCCCACGGCTTCGGAAGGCAAGTCCTTCCACTGGCTTATTGTTCTCACTGTCAGGCAATTTCTCCTTAGTTCTAAGTTGCTTCTCTCCTTGATTAGTTTCCATCTGTTACTTCTTGTCTTGCCTTCTGGTGCTCTGGAGAATAGGTTGATCCCCTCTCTTCTTTGTGGCAGTTGCTCAAATATTGGAAGACAGCTCCCGTGTCCCCCCTAGTCCTTCTTTTCGCTCCACTAGACAGATCCAATTCCTGCAACCGTTCTTCATATGTTTTAGCCTCCAGGCCCCTAATCGTCTTTATTCACCTTCTCTGTACTCTTTCCGGAGTCTAAAGGCCTTTTTCTTTTAATACTGTGGTGGCCAAAACTGCAACAGAAAAAAAAAATTAGATATATGGAAAAACATTTTCCAGACCTGAATAAGAATAAGCTATACTGTAAGGGATATAAGGATGGAGGGATGCGGTGGCTCAGTGGCTAAGACGCTGAGCTTGTCGATCAGAAAGGTCGGCGGTTCAACGGTTCGAATCCCTAGAGCCGTCTAACGGAGGGAGCTCCCGTGACTTGTCCCAGCTTCTGCCAAGCGAGCAGTTCGAAAGCAGGTTAAAAAATTGCAAGTAGAAAAACAGGAGCCACCTTTGGTGGGAAGGGAACAGCGTTCCGTGTGCCTTCAGTGTTGAGTCATGCCAGCCACATGACCACGGAGACGTCTTCGGACAGCGCTGGCTATTTTTGGCATTGAAACGGAGATGAGCGCCGCCCCCTAGAGTCAGGAACGACTGGTACAGATGTGCGAGGGGAACCTTTCACCTATACTGTAAGTGAAAACGCCACCTCACTTAAGGTCAATTCCAACACCATTTGGGGTGGATCAAGATAGGCTGTTCAGAGTTGTAATTCAACAAGACACAGAGAGTCGTAGATACTTCAATAGCCACTGAATAATTCTGGTATGCCAAAGAATAGAATAACAGAGTTGGAAGGGACCCTGGAGGTCTTCTAGTCCAACCCCCTGCTTAGGCAGGAAACCCTACACCACTTCAGGCAAATGGCTATCCAACATCTTCTTGACAACTTCCAGTGTTGGAGTGTTCACAACTTCAAAAGCAAAGTCCAGAAAAGACCAAGTCCAGTAGCCTCTTGAAAAAAAGCACCTTTGGAGACAACCATGACCTGGATGACCGAGAACCTCCATCAATATTTAGCTACGCCAGAGCTGAAGAAGAAGCTTCTTGGATGAGAAGCGAAACCTCTTCAAAGAAAAACCAGAAAGCCCAGTTGCCCAGCTGTTGGGACAACCAGGACCCGGATGACTGAGACTCTCCATAGATATTTCCACAGGTCTGTTTTGAGATGTCAGAGGTCTCCAGAATGGCCACCAAACTGCCTTTCCAAGACTTTACGTCCCATAAACCCACATTTCCCTGTCGTGGGAATCTACCCAGCATCTTCCATCTCACAGGTAATCCCTAGAACAATGGTTACCTAGGATGAATGATCTCCAGGCTCCTGTCTGTCATGTTCTCGCGAATAGATGTGACATTAAAGATGGTTCTTATTAGTCATCGATCACTATTTGTAGCTGGTCTCTCCTCTCGGGGAATCTGGCTTTTGCAAATGATGGATGTGGCATTTTTTAAGAGTATGAAAATGTTAACATTTGAACATGCATAATGCGAGCTGGTGAGACAACTCCGTTCAGGGGTGGGAAAACAAACAGTGATTTAAGCCTTCAGGGAAAAACCGTGGCAGAATGGCGCATCCGTTTTGGAATTATTTCTACGGGAGGACTTTTTAAAACCTGCTCTTTTGACTAGTTTTGACGACCATCTTCAAAGCGCTCCATGGCTCGGGACCTAGTTATATGCGAGACCGTCTTCTGCCCCATACATCCCTTAGACCGATACGCTCCCACAGAGAGGGTCTTCTCAGGGTGCCATCGGCCGGACAGTGCCGGCTGGCGACACCCAGGGGGAGAGCCTTCTCTGTGGTGGGCTCTACCCTGTGGAACGACCTACCCCCCTGAACTCCGCACCATCACCGACCTCCGCCTCTTCCGCCAGTGTTTAAAAACACACTTATTTCACCAAGCCGGCCTAGGATAGCCTCTACTGTGACGAATTTTAGATAGTTTTAATTGGGGGATTTTAATTGGTTTTAGCGCAGGTTACCATTTAATAGATTTTTAAATTTATATGCTTTGTATTATCTTTGTATGCTGTTTTTAAATTCCTGTGCGCCGCCCTGGCTCCTTTTGGAGAAGGGCGGGATATAAATTGGATAAAATAAAATAAATAAAATAAATAAAAATAGTTGAACACTCATTTGTTGTTATTCCTTGGACGTCTCGTTTCTGGCAGATCTAGGATCTTCATAAATTTTGGGAAGTTGTTGCAGGTCTGGGCAAGAGGTGACTTTTTAGATCTTCTTCCTCTCGTGGCCAGTCTTTCTTTGACCACGAACTGTGGGCAGTGTTTCTCAACCTTTGCGACTTTAAGTCCTGTGGACTTCAACTCCCAGAATCCCGAGTGGAAGTCCACAGGACTTAAAGTCGCCAAGGTTGAGAAACACTGCTGTAGGGCAACAAACACACAAGAGCTGTAGTCAGTGGTGGGTTTCTGCAGGCTCGCACCTACTCGCGAGAACCGGTTGGTGAAATTTAGAGAACCGGTGAGAGGGGGTTCCACTGGCGTACCTGGAAGTAAATCTGGCCCGCCGCTGCAAGTGACCCAACAGAAAGAAAAGGAAGGAAGGAAGGAAGGAAAGAAAGAAAGAAAGAAAGAAAGAAAGAAAGAAAGAAAGAAAGAAAGAAAGAAAGAAAGAAAGAAAGAAAGAAAGAAAGAAAGAAAGAAAGAAAGAAAGAAAGAAAGAAAGAAAGAATTTATCATCACAATTGAGTCCAAAATTTTGGTTGCTAAGCAAGAGCATTGTTAAATGAGTTTCACCACATTTTAAAAGGTGGCCACTCCCACCCTGTCACATGACTGCTAAGCCATGCCCACAAAATAGGCCACACCTACAGAGTAGGTTCTAAAAAATTTGAAACCCACCACTGGCTGTAGTGTATCATGGAGTGTATATATATATAGGAGGAGAACCTGTGGCCTAGTGGGAATGACAACTGCCTCACATGTAATACCTCACAGGTTCAAATCCCAGTAAGGGTATGGCTAGCTGATGAGAGCTAAATAGCTTGAAATAGATCTATACTAGTCTCCCTTCATTTATTTATCAGCACAAATGTAACACAAATATAACAAGCAACGAAAACATAGCTTTCTGCCTGGATGGTTCTGCTCCCACCCTTATTTGGGGCTTACCAAGGTGTTGTGACACAAGTATATACTTATTCCCCTGGCTCAGCTGATCAGGAGGAGAACCAGTGGTCTAGTGGCAATTACAACTGCCTCACATGTAATACTTCCCAGGTTCAAATCTCAGTATGGTTAGCTGATGAGAGCTAAATAGCTTGAAATAGATCTATACTAGTCTCCCTTTATTTAATTATCAGCGCAAACATAACACAGAGACACACACACACACACATATATATATAAGAGCTAAGAACTATAGAACTGAAATTTCCTGACAGTGAGAACAATTAACCAGCGGAACTGCTTCCCTCCAGAAGTTGTGAATCGAATCGAATCGAATTTTATTTATAACCCGCTCTCTCTCCCTGAAGGGACTCGAGGCGGGGCACAGGGAATTAAAAACAGTTAAAAAAGGAATACAAAATTTAAAACAATAAACGTACATAAATACTAACTAAAAGGCATATTAAACAGAAAACCCTGCGCTAAAATTCCCAAATATTTACTAAAAATCCCTAAACAATCAGAAGAGACTATCCTAGGCCGGCCAAGCGAAAAAGATGTGTTTTTAATTTCAGACGGAAGGAGCGGAGGTCCGTGGTAGTTCTAATATCGGGGGGAAGGTCCAACACTGGAAGTTTTTAAGAAGATGTTGGATAACGCTTTGTCTGAAGTGGTGTAAGGTTTCCTGCCTAAGCAGGGGGTTGGACTAGAAGACCTCCAAGGCCCCTTCCAACTCTGTTTGTCTTTCCGTTCCGCTTTGACGCATCCTTTGGGGTACCAGACAGCCTCGCACAGTCGGGAGTACCCGTCTGATAAGCGAACAGAAAAGCTCTCACATCTCTGATTTATAGCGCATCAAAGACCATAAATTGCCATTAGGAGAAGTGCAGCCTTGTAGATCATGCAATCGCAGGCGCTGGGTCACTATTTATTCTCCCCTGACATATGGGAAGTGCTGCTTGTCGCACCTCATTTGTAAAAGGATAAGGACGGACGTTCCGGGCTCAAGTGGCAGGGATGCCCCCTTTGACCCGGAAGCGCTATCCAGTAGGCAGCATGATTGCTGCAATTGGAGATAACATCCCTTGTCACTTCAAATGAGAGGTTATATTGCCAGTAAGTGCGTTTCCCTCCACCCCACTGGCTGTTCTTCGGCAAGAAGAGAGAGACATCTTAATACCAGGATGGCTGGCTGGCTGGCGGAGGCATAATTAAGTTCAAATGAGGAGAAGACACTCACATTTTTCAGAGTTATGGAGAAGGGACAGCTTGGGAATGAACAGGCTGAATCTGCTGCTGAAATCCTGCCTTCAGCATCTGCCTTACCACTTCTGGGTTTTGGGGGGGGATTGCTTGATGAGAGAGAGAGAGAGAGGAAAGAAGGAAAGCAGGACACGAAGCAAGGATGGAAACTGATCAAGCAGTGGCTAAGACGCTGAGCTTGCCGATCGGCGAGGTCAGCAGTTCGAATCCTGAGCGCTGCGTAACGGAGGGAGCTCCCGTGACTCGTCCCAGCTTCTGCCAACCTAGCAGTTCGAAAACATGAAAAAATGCAGGTAGGAAAATAGGAGCCACCTTTGGTGGGAAGGGAAGAGCGTTCCGTGCGCCTTCGGCGTTGAGTCCTGCCGGCCACATGACCACGGAGACGTCTTCGGACAGCGCTGGCTCTTCGGCTTTGAAACAGAGATGAGCACCGCTCTCTAGAGTCAGGAACAACTAGGACATATGTGAAAGGGGGACATTTACCTTTTACCTATACTGTAAGTGAAAATGCCATATCACTCAATGTCAATTCCAACACCATTTTGCATAGGTCATGGCAGATGGGCTGTTCAGCGTTGTAATTCAACAAGACACAGCGAGTCATCGATCTTTCAATGGCCACTGAATAATTCTGGTATGCCAAAAAATAGAATCACAGAGTTGGAAAGTGACCCAGGAGGTCTTCTAGGCCAACCCCCTGCTTAGGCAGCAAACCCTACACCACTTCAGACAAGTGGTTATCCAATCTCTTCTTTCAAACTTCCAGTGTTGGAGCATTCAGAACTGGAAGGCCCTGGCTCTTCGGCTTTGAAACGGAGATGAGCACTGCCCCCTAGAGTCAGGAACAACTAGCACATAAGTGCGAGGGGAACCTTTACCTTTTAATACCTCACGGGATCTTGATTCAATCCCTCTGTTAGGGCAATTTAGGATTGCATTGCAGAATCGCTGAAGGAGGATAACAGTTTGTCTTAACAAGGGAAGCTTCATCAGCAGGAATCTTCTGAGCAAACAGGAAAACAAACAGACGGCCTCAAAGAAGCTATTGTTGCACAGGTAACGGTGCCTGGTGATGACACAGATTGCTGCCGTTTGCGGGAGGGGGAGTAAGTGTCTAAATCGGGACAAGCCGAAGCGTTCATTTCCTATCCCGTCTACAGTCTGCGTTTGCCAGGCCCAACAGCTGCCTTCAGCATCTGGCATTCAAAGCAAAATCTGTGCTTTCTGTCCAACATATTTTATTTTGGGGGCGGGGAAGCAGGGGGATCCCGTAGAATATGTCAGACAGATTTTCATGGACCGCGTTCAGCTTTGCTGCCATCTCTGTCACATTTATCGGGAATCACATTTTAAAATGTCATATGGATAACAAATGCGATGTGTGTTTTTTTTCCTTAGAGGTGCCAATTTTCCTCGATGTAATGTTTGGAAAAGCAGCCGAATCAGAAAAGGAGGAGGAAGTGTGGAAGTCAGGGCCAGCATCAAGACAACCTGGGGAGTAGAGCTGGGAGGGAGGGGAGAGAGAGAGAGAGAGAGAGAGAGAGAGAGAGAGAGAGAGAGAGAGAGAGAGAGAGAGAGAGAGAGAGAGAGAGAGAGAGAGAGAGAGAGAGACTGGGACATCCATCAACCCTCAGATGGAGAGTCAACAGCCCCCAGGTCTGGAGGTGGCTGATGAAGAAGAGGAAGAACAGCTGCACTGATGCATGGATGCACGGAAGGCAGAGGAGAGGAGAGCAGTGGAAATCTATGGACCGGTCCTTGGAATGGAAGAGCCACCGCTGCTAGTGAAGCCCCACCCTAGCTCTGGGGATAAAAGGCAGGGGGCGGAGACGAATAGATGTGCCAGAGGAGAGGAGAGGAGAGGAGAGCAATGGAAATCAATGGGCCAGTCCTTGGGATGGAAGATCCACCGCTGCTAGCGAAGCCCCACCCTAACTCTGGGGATAAAAGACAGAGGGCGAAGATGAATAGATATTGCAGAGGAGAGGAGAGCAGTGGAAATCTATGGGCTGGTCCTCGGGACGGACGAGCCACCGCTGCTAGCGAAGCCCCACCCTAGCTTTGGGGATCAAAGGCAGGACACAGAGATGAATAGGTGTGGCAGACAACTTTTCATCTTCCGGCTGGACGGACTTGTTAGCCTGCGAGAGAAACTTTTTGTCAGGGCTGCCGGCATTCCTAATCAAGGAATCGTTTGAGTTCACGTCAGACTGGCGTTTGTTGTGTTAGGGAAGCAGAGGGCTGGACTTGAAGACCTCCAAAGTCCCTTCCAGCTCTATTTCGTTTCACTTCATTAAAATATGGGGTGCCAGGGAGTCAATCAGGGGGTGAGGATATGAGAGAGTTTACCTCCAGGTTCTAGGCACATGGGGGGAAAACAATGGAGGTCTCCTAGCCATTTTCTGAGCTACAAAAATCTTAGCGTGATGGAGGAATCTTCCATTCTATTGCATAAGTTGTCCGGGTTCCAAAGAGCATCCAAAATAAAATCAGAGTCCGAGGCAAAAGCTTCCTCAAAGTTCCACTTTATTCGAGATGACATGTTGGCACATCTGGGAAAACCCGAATCTGAAAGCTTCCTGGTTTTCCCACCCAGTTGGAAGCTCAAGATCTTCCCCCAACACACACAAGTCCCATCCCATGGTCCAATCTCCCACTGCCACGCTGGCAGCTTCCACCCATCCAATTCCAGCCAGGTGCCGAGACAAAGGATGACCTTGACTTTCTAAGAAGAACGTTATTATGGCTACATATCGCCCAACTCCACATAATCCCACCCCCCTCCCAGTTTCCCACAGTAGAAAGTGTGGCAGGCCTGAAGTCCCAAAAGAAAAGATGGCTCACAGGCATGAGATAATTCACATCAACACCATCTTCCTAGTCCAGTTTGTAGGATGGGTCCAGTATTACTAAGACGCATCGGTTTCTAGTAAACTCATTTCATTTGCTGTGCTCTCTGCTTGCCAGCTTCCTATTAACATCCAGATGGGCACCGATCCAACATGGCTTGGCTCAAGTGCTTAAATCTTATTTCCACAAATCTAGAATGACATCAACTCCAGTTCCACATGAGCATAAGTCCTGGAGATGTCAGATTCTCGAGACTGCACATTCAAATCGAGTTGCTCTCTACGGAGATGCTCAGTCATCCAGGCCGTGGTTGTCCCAAAGATGCTCTTGAAAAGGCAGCTGGGTTTTCCCTTGAAAAGGTTTCACTTTTCATCCAAGAACTGAAGAAGCTTCTTGGATGATAAGTGAAATGCCTTCAAGCCTTCTCTCTTCTGGGTCTGACACCAAGGCTGCCAAGATCTTTTCAGATTCAGATTAATGGAGTTGGAAGGGACTATGGTTGAAAGTTTGTCCTTATTTCTAGGTTGAATCAATCAATCAGAATTTTAACCCTGAAAAGGATTAAAATTAAGGATTTTCTCCCTGACATTCTAGCCCTAACTTGTTTATAACAGATTACAGATTAACAGAGCTGAAAGGGACTATGTAGGTCATCTAGTCCAATCCCCCATCCAAGCAGGAGACCCTACACCATTTCTAACAGATGGCAGTCCAGTCTCTTCTTGAAAGCTTCCAGCGATAAAGCTCCCACAACTTTTGAAGGCAACTTCTGTTCCATGGGTTGATGGTTCTCACTGTCAGGAAATTTCTTATTTCCAGGTTGAATCTCTCTTTGGTCAGTTTCCATTCATTCTTCCTTGTCTGGCCTTTGGTTGCTTTGGAGAATAGCTTGACCCCCCTCCTCTCTGGGGCAGCCACTCAAATATTGGAAGATGCTCACCTGTCTCCCCTGGTCCTTCTCCTCACTAGACTAGCCAGGCCCAGTTCCTATAACCGTTCATCATATGCTTTAGCCTCCAATCCCCTCATCATCCTGGTTGCTCTTCTCTGCCCTCTTTCTAGAGTCTCAACATCTTTTTTTATAGTGTGGGAGCTTACGGGGGCTTTATAGAGTGGTATTAGTACCTCTGTTGATCTTGATCTCTGTTGATCTTGAGAAAAACCAAATGCACAAGTACAGTATAGGTGGTACCTTGCTCAATAGTAGCAACTGTGAGAGGGATCTAGGAATCCTAGTGGACAACCATTTAAATATGAGCCAGCAGTGTGCAGCAGCTGCCAAAAAAGCCAACACAGTTCTAGGCTGCATAAACAGAGGGATAGAATCTAGATCATGTGAAGTGTTAATGCCACTGTATGGTGCCTTGGTAAGGCCACACTTGGAATACTGCATACAGTTTTGGTCGCCACGATGTAGAAAAGACGTGGAGACTCTGGAAAGAGTGCAGAGAAGAGCAACCAAGATGATTAGGGAACTGGAGACTAAAACATATGAAGAACGGCTGCAGGAGCTGGGTATGTCTAGTTTGATGAAGAGAAGGACCAGGGGAGACATGATAGCAGTGTTCCGATATCTCAGAGGGTGCCACAAAGAAGAGGGAGCCAAACTATTCTCCAAGGCACCTGGGGGCAGGACCAGAAGCAACGGGTGGAAACTAATCAAGGAGAGAAGCAACTTGGAACTAAGGAGAAATTTCCTGACAGTTAGAACAATTAACCTCTGGAACAGCTTGCCTCCAGAAGTTGTGAATGCCCCAACCCTGGAAGTCTTTAAGAAGATGTTAGATAGCCATTTGTCTGAAATGGTATAAGGTTCCTGCCCACGCAGGGGGTTGGACTAGAAGACCTACAAGGTCCCTTCCAACTCTGCTATTGTATTGTATTGTATTGATTCTATCCCTCTGTTAATGCAATTTTGGATTGCATTGGGTTTTTTGGCTGCAGCCGCACACGTCTGGCTCCTATTGAGCTGGTTGTTCACTAAGCCTCCAAGATCCCTCTTACAGTCCCTGCTATTAAGCCTGGTTTCACCCAGTCTCTATGTGTCCTTTGGGTTTTTCTTGCCTAAGTGTAAGACTTTGCCCAACCACTCCCAACCCAGCAATGTTTAAAAAAAACCCATTGAGCAGTGTAGTTCAACAACATCTGGAGTGTCAGGTCTGCGGCCATCTTTTCTTTTGGATCTTTCTATTATTCTACTATGTATTTTCTATTGTGGGAAAATGGGAGGGGGGGTTGTATGGAGTTAGATGATAGGTAGCCATGACAACATTCTTTCTAGAAAGCCAAGGTCATCCTTTGTCTTTGCACCTCTGCACCTGGCCGGAACTGGATGGGTGGAAGCTGCCAGCAGAAGACTGGACCGTGGGATGGACTTGTGGGTATGGGGGCAAGATCTTGAACTTTCAACTGGGTGGGCAAAACCGGGAAGCTTTCAGAGTCGGGTTTTCCCAGCTGTGCCAACATGGCTCTCTTCATAACTTTGAGCCATGCTTTGACTTGGACTCTGATTTACCACCGGGCGCTATTTGGAAACCTGACACGGAGAGCTACAGATGTCCTTCCTTGGACCGAGGATGGTCGTTTGTTGTGCTTCGCTTCCTTCCGAAAGGAAGTTGTTTCCTTGAAAGACCCCCCGTCCCATCCCCTCCCCTGGCAAGCTTTCTCCGATTCAGGTCACCCTCCTCCTCTTCCTTGCTTACAAAAGGTGAGCAGACAGCTGGTACAGCAGATAGCCTTCTTCGAACCCTCTCATGCATGATCTTCACCTCCGCCTCGCTTTATAAATATGGTAATGGTATTTCCTCTGCTTCCCTGGATAGGGGAAATAAGGTCCAGAGACACTAAAGATCCTGGGCCTGGAGAGATAACCATAGAAACAACCTGCTTCAAAGCAAACACTTTCATATTATACACTGGGTCAAATTAACTCTCCCTTTCTTTCTTTCTCTCTCTCTCCCTCTCTCTCGTCCTTGTCCCTGTACCCATCGCTCTCCAAGCAGCTTCTGTGCTCACCTATTTGCTGATTGCATCCAGGAAACAGACATAGAAACCCTTGTTTGCTTCATTACCAGAAAGTGTGAGCTTGAGATAAAATATATATATATAAAACACAAAAACACACACACACATACACCAGAAAGCATTGATTTATACAATCGCTTCCTCTGCCTGGCACTTCAATAGAGTTGTCCTGCCGAGAAAATTGTAGATAAACTCTTAATTTATTCTCCATTTAAGCACCCGGAGGAGGTAGGAAGCAGGGCGGGGTTAGAACGGTGGACTCGATTATCGGAGAGCCTTGTTCCCGAGATGCTCTCGGCCTCCTTCCGCTCGATCGGTGGCTTCGGCCGAGAGGAGAAGGCACGAGGAGGAGGGCTTGCCATGTGGCGTGGTCTCAGGACAAGCATCTGACTAACAGAAGAGTTGAAAGGAACCTCGGAGGTCTTCTAGTCCGCCCCCCTGCTCAAGCGGGAAAGCCTATGCTGTTTCAGACAAACGGTTGTCCAATCTCTTCTTAAAAGCCTCCAGTGATGGAGAACCCACAACTTCTGAAGGCAAATCGTTCCACTGATCAGTTGTTCTCACCGTCAGGAAATTTCTCCTTAATTCTAGACTGCTTCTTTCATTGATGAGTTTCCACCCGTTGCTTCTTGTCCTGCCTTCAGGTGCTTTGGAGAATAGCTGGACCCCCTCTTCTTTGGGGCAGCCCCTCAAATAAATGAGACATGTATCATGTCACCCTTAGTCTTTCTTTAGACTAAGGTAAAGGTTCCCCTTGCATATATGTGCTAGTCGTTCCTGACTCTAGGGAGTGGTGCTCATCTCCGTTTCAAAGCCGAAGAGCCAGCGCTGTCCGAAGACATCTCCATGGTCATGTGGCCGGCATGACTCAACGCCGAAGGCGCACGGAACGCTGTTCCCTTCCCATCAAAGGTGGCTCCTATTTTTCTACTTGCATTTTTACATCATTTTAAGTTAGATTGAAGGATGGATGGATGGATGGATGGATGGATGGATGGATGGATGGATGATGGATGGATGATGGATGGATGATGGATGGATGGATAGAGGATGGATGATGGATGGATGGTCTGATGATGGATTGATAGTTGGATGGATGAATGGATGGATAATAGAGGGATGGAGGAATGAGTAGATGGATGGGTGGACTGATGATGGATGGATGGATGGATGGATGGATGGATGGATGGATGGATGATGGATGGATGGATCATGGATGGGTGGATGGGTGGATGGAGGATGGATGGATGGATGGATAGAGGATGGAAGATGGATGATGGATGGATGGTCTGATGATGGATTGATAGTTGGATGGATGAATGGATGGATAATAGAGGGATGGAGGAATGGGTAGATGGATGGATGGACTGATGATGGATTGATGGATGGATGGAGGAGGGAATGGATAGTTGGATGGATGATAGAGTGATGGAGAAATGGATGGATGGATGAAGGATGGATGGATGGATGGATGAATGGATGGATGATGCATGGACAGATGGAATGAGACAAAAAATAAATAAATAAACATTTATCATATTATGCCCAGGAACCCACTTTGAATGTGCTTTTTGATCTGGGACCATTTCTGAAGATGCTTTGTGACTTTTGGGTAAAATCCGGCACTTGGCTTTGCTGAAATTTGCAGAAGGAAGAGAAGGGAAGATTGGGAGTAACTAGAAGAGATCAACTGTCTGCTTCAGCAGCAATCATTTCTGACAGAGGTTTCAAGAGTCCTAACATCTCCATGAAATATGTATGCAGATGGAGTCCATGAATATAGCTTGCCTGCCAGAAACACAGCCTCTTCTTCATCCCGAGGGACATTTGATTGGCACCAAAAGCTGGTCACAGGAAGATCAATACTGCAGGGAGTGAGCATCTTTTTGGAGCTCAAATGTATATGTATATATGTGTGTAAACCCGCCATCCTGGGCCCAACCTTTGGGAAGCCAGGCTCTGCCTGTCACAAGCCAGGACCAAGGGTGAGTGATGGAGGAGTAACACCTCCTTAAAAAAACCTTGGTCCAGCTGGCCCGGCTGGTGGCACCTCGTAAGGGCCCCTTCCCAGGGTTACGGGAGAAGACGGTCAACGGGTTTGGAAGGCGGAAGAGGGCTCAACGCCCCGACGGCAGATCAAGCATCAGAACCATCTTCTAGGAGAAGGGACACTCCAATGACAATCCTCCACTGCCTTGTGGTTCTATCCACTCCTGGAAGAGGCTTCAGGAGTCAACCTCCAGGCAAAATCCGGAACCGGAGTCCCGGAAGCAGTTGTGACTGTGGACAACCACGTTGTGGTAACTCCTGCGATGCAGCTGGAACCCATCGTATCAGCTCTGCCCTTCCATGGGACTATTTCAGCCACATGGAGAGGAAGGATCTGCTGCTTGGGTAACAGTCTATCCTCCGTATTAATCTACCCAGGCCTCGTGCTCTGGAGAGGACACCCCAGCTTTGCATACAGCCCACCATATGCTATTTTGGGACCTCTTTCCAGAGCACAATACCATAGCCTTTTGACACTGAAGGATGCCAATGGTGTGTGTGTGTGTGTGTGTGTGTGTGTATGTGTGTGTGTGTGTGTGTTAGTAACAGAAAGACTAGAACTTCTCAAGTTTGTAATTGTATTTTATGGGACATTACAAAAAGACCATGTTGACTTTTCAATATCTAAATGATCTTATATGCTCATGTTAGAAGAAGAGATGTATATTCTATGTCCGTCTGTCTGCTTGTCTACCCAACCTATCCACCCACCCATCTGTCTGTTGGTCCGTCCATCCGTCCACCTATCTAACTTCCCACCCACCCACCCACCTCTATCTATCTATCTATCTATCTATCTATCTATCTATCTATCTATCTATCTATCTATCTATCTATCTATCTATCTATCTATCATCTATCATCTATCTATCTATCTCTTCCTCTCATCCATCTATATTTCTATCTCTATCTCTGTCCATCCACCCACCCACCCACCCATCCATCCATCTATCTATCCATCCATCCATCTATCTATCTCTTCCTATCATCCATCTATATTTCTATCTCTATCTCTGTCCAGCCACCCACCCACCCACCCATCCATCCATCTATCTATCCATCCATCCATCTATCTATCTCTTCCTATCATCCATCTATATTTCTATCTCTATCTCTGTCCAGCCACCCAGCCACCCAGCCACCCAGCCACCCATCTATCTATCTATCTATCTATCTATCTATCTATCTATCTATCTATCTATCTATCTATCTATCTATCTATCTATCTATCTATCTATCCATCCATCCATCCATCCATCCATCCATCCATCCATCCATCCATCCATCTATCTCTTCCTATCATCCATCTATATTTCTATCTCTATCTCTGTCCATCCTGGAAGCACCCTGGAATTAAGGACAAACTTCCAAACAGCAGGGACAACTAATCGATGGACCAGAAGTTGCCTTCAGACATTGTGGGCGCTCCATCACTGGAGGTTTTTAAGAAGAGACTGGCCAACCGTTTGTCTGAAATAGTAAAGAATCTCCTGCTCGAAAAGGGGGCTGGACTAGAAGACCTCCAAGGTCCCTTCAACCTCTCGTCTGATTCTGATCTCTGCCAATGTCCTAGACTTTGAGGCTGGACATTCTGACCTGGAATGAGAGGCAAATATCCAAAACTAAAATATTGAATGAGCAGAGATCAATAGTTTTGGAGGAGTAGCAGAATAACAGGGTTGGAAGGGACTTTTTAAGTCATCTAGCCCAACCCCCAGCCAAAGCAGGAGACCCTACACCATTTCTGACAGGTCTCTTCTCTCCAGGCTCTTCTTGAAAGTCTCCCACAACTTCTGTTCCATGGGTTGGTTGTTTTCACTGTCAGAAAACGTCTCCTTATTTCCAGATTGAACATCTCCTCGATCAGTTTCCATCCATTATTCCTTGTTAGATGCTTTGGGAAATAGCCTGACCACCCCCACCCCTCCTCTCTGGGGCAGCCCCTCAAATATTGGAAGGCTGCTCTCCTGCCTCTCCTGGGGCTTCTCTTCTCCAGACCAGCCATGCCCGGTTCCTGTTCTTCCTTATGTTTTAGCCTCCAGTTCCCTCAACACATCTTGGTTGCTCTTCTCTGCAATCTTAGATCTGAGCAACAGCCAAAATTAGTGCTTGAACAGCTGCAGCTGTGAACAGCTGGGACTTCACTGAGCGCGCTCCAAGGAGCCCTGGCTTTTGAGAAGCTTTTAGGAAAATGGATTCTCTGATGCTGAGCAAGTTTGGCTCGCTTCTGGGATGACTTTGTCCCTTGATTGCTCCACTTCCTGATGTCTCACCCCTTGGACATCAACTGTCAGAATACTTTCTGCAAATTTGGCAGCTGGAAGTGAGTGGTTTTTATCAGCAGGTTCCATTGATGAAAGACTGCGGATTTGGAGGCCTGGAGAAGTAAGTTAATCTACTATTTCTGGCTCTTTTGTTTAACCCTCTCACCAGAGTTTCTTCTGGCTTGGAAGGCCAAAATTTCCCCACCCAGCTCTCAGAAAAGGCTGCTAGAATAGACCCACCATATCTGGACTGCAACATCTAGTTGGCCGCTAGATGGCGGCAAAGAGGTGCGTGGAATTCTTGGCTGACCTCTAGTCACCGCCCGGATTTTTGCAACCCAGATTTGATAGTCCTGATGGATGCAAAATCAGGGTATGATCTGGACCGGAAGTTGTCAACCTCTTCGTCACCACGGACCTTCCATTTCAGAATAACAGAGTTGGAAGGGACCTTGGAGGTCATCTAGTCCAACCCCACTACCCCAAACAGGAGACCCTACGCCATTTCTGACACATGGCAGCCCAGTCTCTTCTTGAAAGGCTCCAGGGATGAAGCCTACCGCAACTTCTGTTCCACTGGTGGATTGCTCTCATGGTCTGAAAATTCCCCCTTATTTCTAGGTTGAATCTCTCCTTGGTCAGTTTCCATCCATTGTTCCTAGTCTGGCCTTCCAGGGCTTTGGAAAACAGGTTGTCTGAACAAATGGGGCTATCAGGTGGTCTTAGCAATTGTGGGGACAGATAGACAACAACACATATGTATACTTGCCATTGGCACACCGGCCAGCATACCCTGCAACAGTGGCCACCAACTGGTGGCCCATGAAAAAATGGTGGTCTGCAGAAAAATTATCTGCATTTTTTATATTGCACTCAGTTAGGGGGCCTCAAACTTTGGCCCCTGGAATGGATACGTGCAATGGACGCTTGTGTTGCTGCAGAGAGTCTCCCCCTTTGGGGTCTTTTTGTGGGGGGCAGAAATTCCGACTTGGGGTCTGCTTCAGCCTCCTGGTGGGGGGCTTTGGGCGAAGGCTGGAGGGAAGAGCTTGGGTGGAGAAGAGCCAGAGGGCCTCGTTCCAGTGGGATTGCATAATGGCCTGGAACTGGCTGACCATCTCAGCCTGCTGAGCCTCCAGGCGCCAGCCCCTGGCCTTGCACTCCCGCAGGTCTTCCCTCTGCTTGGAAAGCCCATGCTCCTAGTCCTCAGTGAGTTACTTCTGGCTGCGAATAAATATTGCCTAATGAAGAATGCCTGATGAAGCCAACCAATCTTTGTGTAGATCTACACCTGCACACACAAACACGTACACGCAACCACCGTATAACCCCCAACCTATCTAACTACCTACCGTATTTTTCCCTCTTCCTCTCTATCCCTCTTCCTACCTACCTACCTACTGCATTTCTCCCTCCCTCTCTCTATCTCTATGGACAGAGTATTTTATGTCATAAAGAATGACATAATACCTGTGGCCCACTGCTCTCTCTGTATCCATCTACCCACCTTTTTTACAATTGTTTACATTTCCGTTGCGTGTACTTGGCACAGGTGTGACATCTACACAATATATATATATATATATATATATATATATATATATATATATATATATATATATATATATATATATATATATATATATATATATATATATATATATATATATATATATATATATATATATATATATATATATATATAAGTAATATATATATCATTGGTGCCGTACTTGAAAGGAACGTTGTGTGAAAATTTGGAAGTGATCAGTGCAGGACTTTCGGAGATTAGCGGTTTTGAACAAGCTCTTGTTACATTTTTATTTATATAGATGATGATGATGATGACGATGATGATGATGATGATGATGATGATTGTTGTTGTTGTTGTTGTTATTGTTATTATTATTATTATTATTATTATTATTATTGTTGTTGTTGTTGTTGTTATTATAATATTTTTTTAAAAGAAAGATGCTTCTCTTAAATTGACCCATCCGCCTTGGTATCTCAAAGTACATTGACTGCAATTGTTCCATGGCTGGAGGTAATGTCTCTCTAAATAGAGAGCTGAGGGATTCTTTTTTCTATATTAAACTATCGATTTTTCATAACCAAAAAGCACAAAAGGCCACGGAAAACAATTGCATCTCGGTTCAGGAAGCTGACGAATTAGAGGCTGCTTGGTGCCCTAGTGGCAGCGTTTTGTGCATGAAGTTTTTCAAGTTATCCCAAAAAAAAGGGAAAAAAAGGTGGTGGGAATGAGCCATGAACTTCCAAGGGTTCATGAGGTAAAAAAAACCAATGATTTTGCCTCAGTTGGGAAGAAATCCTCAAAGTCAGCTGAGTGTGTGTGTGTGATCCTGTGCTAAAACCAGATTAAAATCCCCAAATTTAAAAACTATCTAAAAGTCAGATTAGGGGGCTACGTTAGGCCGGCTAGATGGAACAAATGTGTCTTTAGACACTGGCGGAAGAGGCGGAGGTCCGAGATGGTGTAGAGTTCAGGGGGTAAGTCGTTCCAAAGGGCTGGACCTGCCACAGAGAAGGTCCCCTGGGTGTCGCCAGTCGGCATTGTCTGGCCGACGGCACCCTGAGGAGGCCCTCTCTGTGGGAGCGTATTGGTCTGAGGGATGTATGGTGCAGGAGGCGGTCTCGCATATAACTAGGCCCCGAGCCATGGAGCGCTTTAAAGATGGTCGTCAAAACCTTGAAGTGCACCCGAAAGACCACAGGAAGCCAGTGCAGCTCGCGCAGGATCGGTGTTATATGGGAGTGTCTAGAGACTCCCGTAATCACCCGTGCGGCTGCATTCTGGACTAACTGCAGCTTTAGATAGATAGATAGATAGATAGATAGATAGATAGATAGATAGATAGATAGATAGATAGATAGATAGATAGATAGATAGATAGATAGATAGATAGATAGATAGATAGATAGATAGATAGATAGATAGATAGATAGATAGATGATAGATAGATAGATAGATAGATAGATAGATAGATAGATAGATAGATAGATAGATAGATAGATAGATAGATAGATAGATAGATAGATAGATAGGAGATGTTCTCAGAGAGAGAAAAACATCCACAAATGTTTTAACTCTGTCTCTTCTAGATTCTCCCTTTAGTATTTTAAGTATAGTCAGAATAACAATAACAGAGTTGGGAGGGGCCTTGGAGGTCTTCCAGTCCATCCCACTGCTCAAGCAGGAGACCCTATAAAATATTCCAGTCAAATGGCTCTCTAGTCTCTTCTTGAAAGCCTCCAGTGATGGAGCACCCACAACTCCTGGAGGCAACTTCCATTGATTAATTGATCAGGGATTAGAGAATAACAGAGTTGGGAGGGGCCTTGGAGGTCTTCCAGTCCATCCCACTGCTCAAGCAGGAGACACCATAAGATTCCGGTCAAATGGCTCTCCAGTCTCTTCTTGAAAGCCTCCAGTGATGGGAGCACCCATAACTTGTGAAGGCAACTTCTGCTCCATCGGTTGATTGTTCTCATTGTCAGAAAGTTCTCCCTTGTTTCTAGGTTGAATCTCTCCTTGATCAGTTTCCATCCATTCTTCCTTGTCTGGCCTTCGGGTGCTTTGGAAAATTGCTTGACACCCCCCACCCTCTGTGACAGCCCCTCAAATATTGGAAGATGCTCTCCTGTCCCCCCTGGTCCTTCTCTTCCCTAGACTAGTCATGCCCAGTTCCTGCAACCGTTCTTCATATCTTTTAGCCTCCAGTCTCCTCATCATCTTAGTTGCCCTTCTCTGTACTCTTTGCCGAGTCTCCACATCTTTTTTTATAACGTGGTGACCAAAACTGGTTGCAGGATTCTAGGTGTGGTCTTACTAGAGCTTTGTAGAGTGGTATTAGCACCTCCCTTGATCTTGACTGTAGCCCTCTGTTCGTGCAACTTAAGGATTGCGTCGGCTTTTTTCTCGAGTTCCACATTGAGACGGTGCCAGGTTTGGGGCGTGTAAAAAAAAACAACTCAGCAGCGATAAGCTACGGCTCAACCCAATCCAGCCGAAAGGAAGCCAACTCTTCCAGCGTGTGAAAAAGCCAGGGTGGTTGCAGAAAAGAACCGAGCCTTTTGAGATGGCTGGGTGATTTATCTGAGGAGGTATGCATCCGCAGCCATTCCTCCCTCGGCTTCCTTTTAATTAAAACTATGGCCAAAGTAGGGGAGGGGGGAGAGAGAGAAGAGGAAGAGCAAGAGAGACGAAGTGGGCCACAAACCCAGCCTGACAGTTTCAATTTTCACTTACAGCATCTTCTTTTTCCCCCCCTTGGATTGATATCTTTCACCTTTCCTGCTGAAGAGGAAGCTTTGGCTATCATAAATCAAGTCAGGAGACTGAATTGACAAAGCTCACAGCTTTTAGCCTGGCAAGGCAGTGGGGGGAACTGCACTTGGAGCACGTAGCCAAGTGACGGTGGAAATGGAGTAGTAGACGGGTCTATGAAAGGGGAAACCAGCTCGGGGAGGTATTTAAGCTGCTGCAGCTATTCGGCCTCTCTAAATGGGAGGCAGCCCCACGGAAGTGTCTGATCTAGAGGGGCATTCAATCAGAATACAGCTGGAAGGGACCTTGGAGGTCTTCTAGTCCATCCCCCTGCTCAAGCAGGAGACCCTATACTAGGGGTCTGCAAAGTTGGCTCTTTGAAGACCGGTGGACTTCAACTCCCAGAATTCCCCAGCCAGCATAGAATTCTGGGAGTTGAAGTCCACCGGTCTTCAAAGAGCCAACTTTGCAGACCCCTGCCCTATACCATTCCAGACAAATAGCTGTCCAGTCTCTTCTTGAAAGCCTCCAGTGATGGGAGCACCCACAACTTCTGGAGGCAGCTTCCATTGATTAATTGGTTAGAGAATAACAGAGTTGGAAGGGGCCTCGGAGGTCTTCTAGTCCAACCCCCTGCTCAAGCAGGAGACCCTGTAACATTCCAGTCAAATGGCCCTTCTTGAATGTCTCCAGTGATGGAGCACTTCTGGAGGCAACTTCCATGGATTAATTGATCAGGGATTAGAGAATAACAGAGTTGGAAGGGACCATGGAGGTCTTCTCGTCCAACCCCCTGCTCAAGCAGGAGACCCTATACTGTTTTTGACAAGTGGCTTTTAAAGTCTTTTGATATTAACCATAATTATTACAATCGGCTCATGTATGTCTAGCAATAAATACACTTGAAAAAAGTGACATGACCATTTTTCACCCTTACAACATTTGCAGCAGTGGTGGGCTTCTGCAGGCTCGCACCTACTCGCGAGAGCCGGTTGGTGAAATTTAGAGAACCGGTGAGAGGGGGTTCCACCGGCGTACCTGGAAGTAAATCTGGCCCGCCGCTGCCAGTGACCCAATGGGAAGAAAAGGAAAGGAAAGGAAAGGAATGGAAAGGAAGGAAGGAAGGAAGGAAGGAAGAAAGAAAGAAAGAAAGAAAGAAAGAAAGAAAGAAAGAAAGAAAGAAAGAAAGAAAGAAAGAAAGAAAGAAAGAAAGAAAGAAAGAAAGAAAGAATTTATCATCACAATTGAGTCCAAAATTTTGGTTGCTAAGCAAGAGCGTTGTTAAATGAGTTTCACCACATTTTAAAAGGTGGCCACTCCCACCCTGTCACATGACTGCCAAGCCACGCCCACAAAATAGGCCACACCTACAGAGTAGGTTCTAAAAAATTTGAAACCCACCACTGATTGGCAGTATGCCCGTGATCTTGGGAAGCTTGACAACTGGTTTATATAGAATAGAATAGAATAGAATAGAATAGAATAGAATAGAATGGAATAGAATGAATGGAATGGAATGGAATGGAATGGAATGGAATGGAATGGAAG
This sequence comes from Rhabdophis nuchalis, assembly GCA_039707465.1. Taxonomy (NCBI): domain Eukaryota; kingdom Metazoa; phylum Chordata; class Lepidosauria; order Squamata; family Natricidae; genus Rhabdophis; species Rhabdophis nuchalis. The sequence continues at coordinate 11,674,301 of CM077652.1, read as the reverse complement.
GAACGGAACGGAACGGAGTGGAGTGGAGTGGAGTGGAGTGGAATCGTTGGAAGGGACCTTGGAGGTCTTGTAGTCCAGCCCGTTCAAATCCTGGGATACTGCTATCGCATCACCCTCTAGTCCTTCTTTTCTCTAGACTGACCATACCCAATTCTGACAACAGTTCTTCATATGTTTTAGTCTCCAGACGCCTAATCATCTGCTGTTCTTTGACCTTTTCCCAAAATCTCAACAACTTTTTAGTACTGTGGTGACCAAAACAGGAGGCAGCATTCCAGGTGTGGCCTTACTAAGGATTTGGAAAGCGGTACTAAGATGTCACGTGATTTGGATTTTATGCCTCTGTTCATACAACCCAGGATTGTATTATTTCAAGGATTGAAATAGCCCATTACCTTTCTTTGTTTTAAATTCCTGGAGTGCTCTGGTAGCTTTTATTTGCCTTGAAATACAATCTGAATTTATTTTTTTCCTAAAAGTGGCAATATTTGGGTGCGTTCCATGCAAGATTTGACCGCACCTGGTTGCTTCATTCTTCTTGTTAGGAGATAGTGCTGCATGGATCGTTTTATTGATTGTCCTTTTATTGGCTTATAACCAAAATAATATTTCTGTTTTCTGCCCCATTGTCGATCTCGTGCTGAAAACCATCTGTTTGTCTTTGTGGGTAAAAGGAGAACCGTGGCGTATGGGCTTCAGAAATCCAGAAGAGCTTTAACTAGGGACAAAGCAGTTCATAACATCACAATGGTAGCAGATCAGCAGGATGAGCTGGAGGGCGGAATTAAATGAGTCACCAGTTTGGAATCGTTGCGCTGCCACAAGAGACTCCCTATTCCGTCTCCCAAGAAATTCCCTTCTCCCTCTTATCGAGTCCTGATTTAGATTTGACTGTTGGTTGACCGGGCAGAAGTAATCCACACTTTAGCGCTTTGAATTCAAGAGCGTTCCTGCTTCTTTGTGCCTGCTTCCATCTTTCTGATTCTTTTTGCGCCCTCTTTGAAAAGTTGTATGAAAACAGAAGCCAACTGTATGTCTCTCCCGCCGACGTTGTTTTCAACGCGTTCTATTTTTTCTTTCCTAGAAACCGTTTCAACGCCCTGCAATGCTCCCTCCTCCAGATGTTTGGGACTCCCGGTTTCTACGCGACGCAGCCCACGGTAAGCGCCCCCGATTGCCTGACCTCAATCTATGCATTGCATGGACACATTGGTGTCTAGCAGTTGTGCGCAACAGCTTATGAGTAACGTTGATATTTCGCGTTGCCAACGCTGGGAGAAGAAGCTAAAAAAAAAATTAAAATATTTGAGGTCTACAATGCGTGGTTTTCAGCACCGGGAGGTTATAGATACTCGTTCTGGTATCAGAGCGCGAACAAGGAAATACCTGCCGAGTTATGATTTAATTAAAGATAATAAGGAAGCATTCACAAAGGGGAGCTGAGTCTAGCACATCTGATCAAACAGTGTTTGAGGGGGCGACAGAAGGAGAGACGTAGAGTTAAAGTGCCATTGTTCAGGCAAGGCTTTCTTTAAAAAAAACCATGAATGCACCCCATGGGACGCCAATTATACATAATCTCCCCTATCAGTGAGTTAGAGAAAGTGGAATAAAAGTAAAAGCAGAGAGATATTCTGCCTTGCGAGAGAGAAAAATGATTCCGGGACGGAGTTTTTCGGCTTAGTAATAATATTTTTTTAAAAGCTACAGGGTTTATTTCTCTGCCTCGGCGTAATAACAGCTCACGTTTCCTCCAGATTGGTTCCTCTGAGTTTGCTGGCCTCCCTAGATTAGCGTTTCCCAACCGTGGGCCCTTCGGGATGTCTGGACTTCAACTCCCAGAATTCCTCAGCCAGTTGGTCTCCGGCCTTCGACAGGCTGGGGAATTCTGGGAGTTGAAGTCCCAGTTGAAGTCCAGATGCGTGAAAGCGTGCTGACTGGGGAATTCTGGGAGTTGAAGTCCAAATGTGGACCGGGGTGAGTTCGTTCCCAGCATATTTGGATATCTAAACACTCAAAGTCTGTGTTCTGACCTAGGAAAAAGCAGGAGGCAGAATCCTGGTCCCGACAAAACCCATTTTATTAAACGAAGGTGAATTCCTCTCCTTCACATTCAACCAAGGCCTGGCAAACAGTCTTTCAAAGGAGTATTTATGACCACAGACCTTATCTATCTTGGAAAGCGGCCAGGTCAATATTTTCCCAAATGCGGTGCTGTGCAAGGAAAGGCTGGGCACAGAGTCTCTGAGATTCACGGACAGATCTTCACACTCCTGAAACGAATCTAACGACCGATCGAACACATTGTTGCAAAAGCCCACTCCCCTTTTGCTCCTCTTTTATTTCCCAATCCCCTTCCACCTGTGGCCTTACTCCCAAGTCCACCCTGATTTCTGAGCTGTCCTTTTCTTCTGCAAGCTCTGCGCACGCGCACACTGGGAACAGGCTCCAGCTGTTCCTCTGCCTCACAGCTGTCTAGCTCCGAAGGCAGCTGATCACTGCCAGACAGTCTTGGCCCCCCCCTTCTCCGAGCCTTCTTCCCAACCTCCTATATTTTATATTTATTCAATTTATACCCCGCCCTTCTCCAAGCGGACTCAGGGCGGCACACAGGAAAATTAAAAATACATACAAAACATCATATAAAAATTTAAAAAACGAATTCAATGGATCCTGTGCTAAAACCAGATTAAAATCCCCAAATTTAAAAACTATCTAAAAGTCAGATTCGGGGGCTACGCTAGGCCGGCTAGATGGAACAAATGTGTCTTTTGACACTTGCGGAAGAGGCGGAGGTCAGAGATGGTGCGAAGTTCAGGGGGTAAGTCGTTCCAAAGGGCTGGACCTGCCACAGAGAAGGCCCTTCCCCTGGGTGTTGCCAGTCGGCATTGTCCGGCCGACGGCACCCTGAGGAGGCCCTCTCTGTGGGAGCGTATTGGTCTGAGGGATGTATGGGGCAGGGAGGGATGAGGGATGTATGTATGGCTCCTCACTATGCAACTCTGCCACCAGCTCCATTGGCGGGCCACGACCAAGGGAAGGCAACCTGTATTGTCACTTTTTTCTTTTACTGTTGCCAGTGGCACCTTCCTCCCTTCCTCTCCAAGGTTTAGGATGCTGTCAGAGAGAGAGAGAGAGAGAGAGAGAGAGAGAGAGAGAGAGAGAGAGAGAGAGAGAGAGAGGGGGGGGGGAGGGAGGGAGGGAGGGAGGGAGGGAGGGAGGGAGAGAGAGAGAGAGAGAGAGAGAGAGAGAGAGAGAGAGAGAGAGAGAGCCCAAGCGTTAGAGAGAGAGAGAGAGAGAGAGGGACTGATGCCTCAGGCACCGCTCATCTCAAAAGAGCAGGCCTTGTTTACCCTGGAGAGCTATCAGAGTGGCCTTGAAAAAGCTGAACGAACTTCTCTCCTTTTACGGAATAGATTCGTCCAGGGTTTCTGAAGGCAAGGCTAGGAACGGTGGCTGAAAACAAGGAAGAACAAGCAAACACAGGCCTACATCCCCCATTGAGCCCAGAATTGATGTTGCTAAGCGAGACATTTTCTAAGTGATTTTTGTCCCCTTTGACGGCCATTCTTGTCACTGTTGTTAAGTGAATCGCTGCAGTTGACCAGTTAGGAAGCCGGTGGTTAAGTGAATCGGGCTTCCCCATTGACCAAGCTGGTCAGAAGGTCACAAAAGGGGATCCCGTGGCCTTGGGGAGGGGGGGGGGAGGCACAGCAACGGTCATAAATAGGAACCAGTTTGCCAAGCGTCCGCATTTTGATCACATGACCAGAAGGAATGCTTCTGTTAAGGTAATGATGTTTTAATAGCTGATCAGCTGCTGTAAGGCTGTAAAGGGAGATGAGGCAATGAGAATGAGTCAGAAGGGTTACTGCCACTTTAAGAAGCTGTCTATATAAGAGAGGCCCAGTGTGCTTCTGTGTTATAGTTGAAGATTGATTGATTGCCAGACTTTGCTTAATATGTGTGTGTGTGTGGGTGTCTGGGTAGGTAGGTAGGTAGGTAGGTAGGTAGGTAGGTAGGTAGGTAGGGATAGAGAGATGGATATAGCGATAGATAGATAGATAGACAGACAGACAGGCAGGCAGGCAGGCAGGCAGGCAGGCAGGCAGGCAGGCAGGCAGGCAGGCAGGCAGGCAGGCAGGCAGGCAGGCAGGCAGGCAGGCAGGCAGGCAGGCAGGCAGGCAGGCATAGATATCAGCCTGCCATTCCCTGAACCGCTTCTGTCAGCAGTGCCACGGGCGCTGCCATCTTGGGTTTTTTTTGCTGCTTCACATAAGCAAAAGCATTTTTCTAGTATTGTACATGTGCACATAGCTCTCATGTAGCATGTGTGCATGCAAAGCATGTGCAAAGCAGTGCAAAGTGTGTGCAAAGCAGTGCAAAGCGCGTGCATAGTGCATGCAAAGCAGTGCAAAGTGATGCAAAGCGCGTGCAAAGCAGTGCACAATGCCGAACCGGCAGTAGCAGCAGCGGGAAACCACCTCTACGCCGCCCGCCTTTTTCTACGGTTTTCCGTTTCGCTTTCAGGTAGTCCGTGTAACAAACTCCGCCAAATTGACTGCTCCCCTTCTCCAATGTTGTCTTCAGACGGGCACTCCAGCGCCGTTTTTAGAAGTGTGTGAAAGGTTGCAGTTCCAAAAACTCCAAACATTGATTTGAAAATAAAAACTGACGGGGACGGTGTTTTCGCGCCAAGCTCCCGCTTTCAACAATGACCCCTGAAAGATGCTTTAAAAAGGGGCTTGGGTAATTTTATTCTTTCCCCACGTGAAAAAAGGAGGAAAGTGAATGGCGTAAATAGAGGCGGGTGAAGTGCCTCTTTCTAGGAAGCCTTGCAAATGGACGCATGTCAATGTTATCGGTCTCAGCATGCCGGCGTGGCCGAGTATGAAATGGGAGCGTAATTTCCCCTCCAAGTGGGCTCTGAATGCGGGATTGAAACGCTCGATTGTCAAAGCAAATATAGGAATCGCAGGTTTCTGCTTGAAACAAGCCAGGGTGAGAAAGAGAAGAGGCCATCAGTCATCTTGCTTGATGGACCATCTCGGGGTTTACTGCTTCAGTCGGGGACGCAGCTCGGTTTGGCCTTATCTCCCTCCGCAGGTTTTCGAATTTGTGGCAATTGGAGCTTTCCCTGGGAGCACAAGGACGGGATGGAAAGGAGGGGAATACCAGAGGACTCACAGATGTGTGTGAGAGAGAGAGAGAAAGAAAGAAAGAGGGAGATGGAGGGAAAGGAGGGAAAGGAGGGAAGGAGGAAAGGGAGGGAGGGGAGAGTCAGGAATAATAATAATAATAATAATAATTTAATTTTATATCCCGCTCTCTCTCCCCAAAGGGACTCGAGGCGGGGCACAGGCAAATTAAAAACACAAATAAGACCACAACAAAATACAAGGTTAAAAATAAATTAAATTGATCCTGCGCTAAAAACCCATAAACTAAATTAAAACAACCCCTAAAACCCCTTACCTTAAAAGAGACTATCCAAGGCCGGCCAGGCGAAAAAGATGTGTCTTTAATTTTAAACGATGAATTTTAAACGAATGAGAGAAAGGAAGAAGATGGAGGGTTGGAGGGAGGGATGGATGGAAGAGAGAGGCAGAAATGAAAAGAATGAAGGAGATGTATGCATGAAAGGAAGGAAGGAAGGAAGGAAGGAAGGAAGGAAGGAAGGAAGGAAGGAAGGAAGGAAGGATGGATGGAAGGAGAGGAAGAAGGAAATGGAGGGATGGAGGGATGGCAGGGAGAGGCAGAAATGAAAAGGAATGAAGGAGATTTATGTATAGAAGGAAGGAAGGAAGGAAGGAAGGAAGGAAGGAAGGAAGGAAGGAAGGAAGGAAGGAAGGAAGGAAGGAAGGAGACAGGAATGAGAGGAAGAAGGAGGTGGATGGATGGAAGGAAGGAAGGCAATGGAAATAAGGAAAGAAGGATGGAGACAGGAATAAGAGGAAAGAGATGGGTGGGTGGATGGGTGGGTGGATGGATGGATGGATCAATGGAAGGGAGGAAGGAAGGAATGAGAAGAAGGAGGAGATGGAAGGAAGGAAGGAAGGAAGGAAGGAAGGAAGGAAGGAAGGAAGGAAGGAAGGAAGGCAGGCAATGGGAATAAGGAAAGAAGGATGGAGACAAAAATAAGAGGAAGGAGATGGATGGATGGATGGATGGATGGATGGATGGATGGATGGATGGATGGATGGATGGATGGATCAATCAATGGAAGGGAAGAAGGAAGGAAGGAAGGAAGGAAGGAAGGAAGGAAGGAAGGAAGGAAGGATCTAGGAAGAGCTTTTCAAAGTTCTTGAAAATAATTCTTTCGAACTCTTAGGAGATCAGGACACCATGGCGACATTGGCACGCCTTCTCAATCCATCCTTGTTCGAGGACCCCAAAAAGTCGTTCAGGATCAATGCGCCGGCTGTTTTGTTTTTAATCCGGGCAAAGTTGGAGAAACACTGGTTCCCGCTGCTTGTATTTAAGTTGTTGGCGGGTTGTTGTTCTTTCCTTTAAAAAAACAACAACCCAAGACACAAGATTTCCTTCCCTGCTTTTTGTTCTAAGTGCCCAATTAAGGGCCCTGTTTACACCTGGCTCCACAATCCTGCTCTGTTCTGCAGACACAGAATGGAAAAAGGGAAAAAAAGAAGAAGAAAAAAAGCCCAATAATGAGGCATCATGTCGAAAGCCAGAGAAGTGAAGGAAGGTGAATTCGCTGCCGAAACTAGCAAATGTTCTTCCCACAGGAGAAACAGACAGCTTGAATGGGAGAATCTGCCGAAAGCATTCGGTAAAAGAGAAAGATTCCACTCGCACGTCTGTGCTAGTCGTTCCTGACTCCACGGGGCGGTGCTCATCTCCGTTTCAAAGCCGAAGAGCCAGCGCTGTCCGAAGACGTCTCCGTGGTCATGTGGCCTGCATGACTCAACGCCAAAAGCGCACGGAACGCTGTTCCCTTCCCACCAAAGGTGGTTCCTATTTTTCTACTCGTATTTTTTTACCTGCTTTCGAACTGCTCGGTTGCCAGAAGCTGGGACAAGTCATGGGAGCTCCCTCCGTTTAGGAGGCGCTAAGGATTCGAACCTGCTGAACTGCCGACCTTTCTGATCGACAAGCTCATATATCCTTGATATTTGTACAAGCAGAAGGATCCATCAAGGCAATAGTTACCAAGACAGGATGAAGGTGGAAAGAAGACCAACTAAGGTTGATCGAAGGCCCTGGAGACAAAAACGAATGAAGTAACACTTGCAGGAATTGGAAACGGCCAGTCTAGAGAACAGAAGGATTAGTGGGGAAATGATGGTGGTCTTCCAGTATTTGATTAATGCCCCCATTTTTGTGAAAAACAATTTGTTTTTTGCCCGTTTTTTGCAAAAAACGGGAGTGTTTTTGCCTTCCCCCAGCCCTGCTGAAGCCTGCAGTGTGCTCCTGGGTGGCTGGGGAGGGCAAAAACCTTTTTTTAATTTACCACTTCGAAATCTTGATGCGTCTTATACACCGGTGCACCTTATAGTCTGAAAAATATGATATATAACTCCCACACTCTATACCTTTTTATCCCTCCCGCCCACTTTTGTATCTCTGTTAGTAGTAAAAGTTTCCAACCGCCCACCGGTTCGACAGTCAGGGTGATTTATAAAGTAGGGAAGTCAATTAAATTTTAAAAAAGGAAAGTGCTTCAGTATCGGATGAAACCCCTCCCGCCCACCATGAAAGCTGGAACGCCCACTAGGGGGCGGTAGGGACCAGGTTGACCATCACTCAGATAGATAGATAGATAGATAGATAGATAGATAGATAGATAGATAGATAGATAGATAGATAGATAGATAGATAGAGAGAGAGAGAGAGAGAGAGAGAGAGAGAGAGAGAGAGAGAGAGAGAGAGAGAGAGAGAGAGATGATAGATAGATAGATAGATAGATAGATAGATAGATAGATAGATAGATAGATAGATAGATAGATAGATAGATAGATAGATAGATAGATAGATAGATAGATAGATAGATAGATCAGGGGTAGTCAACCTTTTTATACCTATCGCCCACTTTTCTATCTCTGTTAGTAGTAAAATTTTCTAACCACCCACCGGTTCCACCATAATGGTGATTTATAAAGTAGGGAAGTCAATTAAATTTAAAAAAGGGAAAGTGCTTCAGTATCGGACAAAGCCCCCGCTGCCCACCATGAAAGCTGGAATGCCCACTAGTGGGCGGTAGGGACCAGGTTGACCACCACTGCTCTATGTAAATCTCCCTTCCCATTTGGCCACAGTAGAAAATGGCTTCCAGGTCTGACATAGATTACTATTGACTTCCATTATTAGTTCTTTTTCCTGACTTATTTCATGTCCAGATCCTGGCGCGCGTGTTTTTTTTTTTTTTTTTAAGGTTTAAATAAAATCGGGCATCGTGGATGAACGGCCCCAAGCTGTTTGCTTTAATTTTAACGATTGTTTTTTATCGTCCTTATCATTGAATCCAAAGTTTACAAAATGGGAAGGTGGAAGGCAGGTTCGAAGGTCAATCCCCATCCCTACCACCACCACCGTCCGCGCGCCCACATCTAGATCTTGTCATATTTTTTTTTGCAAAATTCTCTGTGCGTTTGTGCAAAGACACACACACACACACTCACAGCTAGCAAAAAGAGCCAACAGATGGATAATGGCAGCTCCCTGAGCACCTAATCTTTTCTCTGGGATACTGTCAGGATTTGAAGCCAACAAAACTTAATTGAACTTTCTGTTCCAGCTGAGAAAGGTTATGGATCTGTCAAGTGGGAGCAGAAGATGGCAAGGAAAGGTTAGAAAAAAGAGGGCTTTGGAGGGTGGGGCAGGGGGATTTGACCAGCTGCATCGTTTTATCTTTCTCGGTTTTATCTTCCTCACCGGCCACTGGATTGCAAAACTCAATTAGCAGCTCTGAATGGCCCCCAACCATCTCCCCAAGGGTCCGGGCGTGATGATTGCATATAGAGGAAGGGTCCTGGCTATGTCTGAGTTTGACCCAGAAGGGCTTCTAAGAGCCTACTTTGCTGAACTGGCAGCAATGAAGGGTTAGATCATCCCTCTCACATTTGGGCCCAGGAGAAAGAACAAATAGGATGCAGTGCCCAAATTTGGAAAACGGCGCCATGCAGGACCAAGGAAGAGCTTCTGGTTCGTTGAAATATAGTTTAAAGACTGAGGGACAGGGAGATGGACAGGCGGATGAAGGATGAGGGGTGGATGGACAGGTAAACTGACAGACGGGTGGAGAGGTGGATGGGTGGACATGTGGATGGATGGATGGACTGGTAGATGGATTGATGGACAGGTAGACTGACCGACTGGTGGTCAGGTGGATGGGTGGGCGGGCAGATGGATGGATGGATGGACAGGTAAACTGACAGACTGATGGACAGATGGATGGATGGATGGACAGGTAGACTGGCCGACTGATGGTCAGGTGGGTGAGTGGGTGGGTAGACAGGTGGATAGCTGGATGGACTGGTGGACAGATGGATGGATTGTTGGACAGGTAGATTGACCAAGTGATGGTCAGATGGATGGGTGGACACATGGAGGGAAGGATGGACAGGTAAACTGACAGACCGATGGACTGATGGGTGGGTGGATGCATGAACATGCGGATGGGTGGGTGGATGGGTGGGTGGATGGACCGACAGGTAGACTGATTCACTGATGGTCAGGTGAAGGGATAGATGGATGGAGTGGTGGATGAATGGACAGGTAAACTGACAGACTGATGGACAGGTGGATGGGTGGATATGTGGATGGATGGATGGATGGATGGATGGAGTGAGGGAGGGACGGACTGATGGACAGACGGATGGATAGAGGGACAAATAAAAGAAGACCATGACAATATGACACCACCTCTTTCCAAACCAAGTCCACATTTTAGTTGTCTTTTAGTCGTTCTTTTTCCCTGTTCCGAATCCCAACATTGCAAAGTATGGCAGGACCACCAATTCCCTCCTCCCCCCAATGGTCCGCCATCTTTAATCGGCCAGGAGGTCAATTCGTTCTCCAGAGCGTTTCCGCCGAAGCCTCCAGAGATAGAGTAAGGACCAGCCTCCTTTTCGTCTCTGCCTGGCCCAGGCGTTCGAGTCCCATCTCTGCGTGCTCACCGCCAGCTCCACCCTCATCCCGGCACCCTGAACAAATGTTCACCAGGCTACAAAACAATAAAACACGATGTTTCTCTTTATGTCTATTTCCCACGATTCGTTTTGGTACACTAAGCGCAACGGCGCTTTGACAGAATCCCTCTTCCACCAGGGAACTCGCTCGCTTCTCATTTGTTCCATTTTTAACGCCGGGTACATGACTGCCCAGAGTCACACCCGAAGGGAAAGAAGGAGGGGGGTGGGGGGAAATAAGCCGCTAATGCTGGATTGTCAAAGATTTGTTTTATTTGAGCTTGGATTATTCTTTTTTTTTTTTTAAGAAGAAAAAGGCCTACTTTTTTTTTTTTTTCAATTTGGCCTCTTGCAACGCGGAAATAGTTTGAGGCTATGTTTTAATTAAAATGAATATCTGAGCCATCGTACCGTTATTGCTGCTTAAGTGTAGCGGGCTGATTTAGCGTTCTATTACACAATTATACACCAGTAATGAAACTTCGCGGAGTTATCCTTAGAATTTAAAATGCAGGAGGGAGCTGTAGCTCTCATTTGTATCCATCTTATGGCGTTTTATTGTCGCAGTATTTTCCTTTTTTTTTTTTTTTACCTCCTTCCTCCCAGATTAACTCAATCGTATTTAAGGTCTCTCGTTACACGAGCCGGGAATTCAGGTTTCCCTTTCGCTTAGGAACGTCGGCGGCCTTCGCCGACGAATCAGGAAAATGTCATTTCTCCCCCACCTCCACCCCTTTTCATGTTTCATATCACCGTGAATGCAGATTTTTTTTTTAAAAGGAAAAGAAAGGGGGAAAAAACACCCTGTACTACGCCACGCAACCAGGCTGCGTTCCCACGCCCGACCGACATTTGAGACTTGTAGCGTCTCCCGAAAATTGTACATTCTCCCAACGGATTGAGGCTATGCAAACACGCTGAGCCAAATGTGCGCGCGCGCAAAAACACACACTCCCGTGAAAAGCAAAGTTAAAATTAATGCTGTGCAAATGCAGTTAATGAGATTGCAGCTTGCATGCAATTTGGTAGAAATGTTAGCTTTTAGCAGAGTGTGTGTGTGTGTGTGTGTCACATTTGTGCTGATCAATCAATAAATAAAGGGAGACTAGTATAGATCTATTTCAAGCTATTTAGCTCTCATCAGCTAGCCATGCCCTTACTGAGATTCGAACCAGGGCAGTATTACATATCAGGCAGTTGTAATTCCCACTAGGCCACAGGTTCTCCTCCTATATCAGCTGAGCCAGGGGAGTAAATATATATATATAAGATAAGAACCAGTAGTCTAGTGGCAATTACACCTGCCTCACATGTAATACTTCTCTGGTTCGAATCCCAGTGAGGGTATGGCTAGCTGATGAGAGCTAAAAAGCTCGAAATAGATCTATACTAGTCTCCCTTTATTTATTGATTGATCAGCTCAAAAACCTAACACACATATAAAAAAAGTACACAACAGAACTAATAGCTTTCTGTCTAGATGGGGCTTAACAGGGTGTTGTGACACAATTGTGACATAGATAGATAGATGGATGGATGGATAGATAGATAGATAGATAGATAGATAGATAGATAGATAGATAGATAGATAGATAGATAGATAGATAGATAGATAGATAGATATAGATAGTCACAACACCCTGGTATGCCCAAATATAGGGGGTAGCATGCTGTTTCCCTTATCTGTCTTTTGGCTCACCCTAGGAGCCATCCAGGAAGAAAGCTATTTTTTTGTTGTCTTTGTTATATTGTGTTAACCTCTAAGCCACAAGTTCTCCTTACCTTATCAGCTGAACCAGGGGAGTAATTGAGTGGTTTTTTTTTCCTTTTGTCAAATCACTTGGTGTGTCCAATATAAATATAAATATATACTTACAGTATTTATATTGTTCCAGAGGTCAATCTCTCTATTGGTATTTCTAAAGGTGTGTGTGTGTGTATGTATGTGTGTTTGTATGTAAGGTAAAGGTTCCCCTTGCACATCTGTGCTAGTCGTTCCTGACTCTAGGGGGCAGTGCTCATCTCCGTTTCAAAGCCGAAGAGCCAGCGCTGTCCAGAGACGTCTCCGTAATCATGTGGTTGACATGACTCAACGCCAAAGGCGCACGGAACGCTGTTCCCTTCCCACCAATGGCGGTGCCTATTTTTCTACTTGCATTTGTTAACGTGCTTTCAAACGGCTAGATTGGCAGAAGCTGAGGCAAGTCACGGGAGCTCACTCTATTACCCGCTGGTGGGGATTCAAACCGCCGAACTGCCGACCTTTCTGATCGACAAGCTCAGCATCTTAGCCACTGATCCACTGAGTTTGTTTTTTTATACATACCTAAATATATACCGTGCTTACGAGAGAGAAAAAATAGATCTTTGCTTCTGGCAGAGTTGCTGTGTAGGTGGAATTGTGACATATTAAATTTACTTTCAACAGGGGGGAGGAAAAACCTGTTTAAAAAAAAAAGAAAGAAAGAAAGAAAGAAAGAAAAGGAGCTTAAAAAAGAAGAAATAATAACACTTTTGCAACCGAGGCCTGGCTTCTTTTCTTTACCCGCACAAAAGTCAAATGACAAATATAAATATATCATGTGCTAAAAAGAACTGAATATCCCTCCCCCTCCCTCTTCACTGGCAATTAAAGTTCAAGGGAAAACTCCCACTGAACACTGAGACTCTAATTGTGGCCCTGATAAACTATCATTGGTGGTTTTCTTTAACCCAAGCTGTAGATAACAGAAGCATCAAATTGCTGAGATTTTCAGGAGCTAATTAAGTATAATTCCCATTAGTTCACCGTGTCAGAATTTGCCGTCTGATCTGTCGGGAGGTGATTTTTGACCCCCCCTTGAAAAAAAGGTTGTATTTTGCTTTTCTCTTTTCAGGTGGCTTGAGAATTCCTTTTTTTTTTTTTTTTTAGTGACGGTCGATGTTGGTTATTGCGTCTTGCGATCCTTTTCTCTTCCTTCCATTTGCCAACTTTCAGAAGTTTGGAAGCCTCTAGTTTTGGAGAAATGAGCTGAAAGCTAAGACAGGAGTGTAAAAGCAGAATAACAGAGTCGGAAGGGACCTTGGAGGTCATCTAGTCCAACCCCCTGCTTAGGCAGGGAACCCTACACCATTTCAGGCAAATGGTTATCCAACGCCTTCTTAAAACCTTCCAGTGTTGGAGCATTCACCACTTCTGGAGGCAAGTTGTTCCACTGGTTAATGGTTCTAATTATCAGGAAGTTTCTCCTTAGTTCTAAGTTGCTTCTCTCCTTGGTTAGTTTCCACCCATTGCTTCTTGTCCTGCCCCCAGGTGCCTTGGAGAATAGTTTGACTCCCTCTTCTTTGTGGCACCCTCTGAGATATCGGAACACTGCTATCATGTCTCCCCTGGTCCTTCTCTTCATCAAGCTAGACATACCCAGCTCCTGCAGCCGTTCTTCATATGTCTTAGTCTCCAGTCCCCTAATCGAATATTCGAATATTTATTTGTATAACCGCGTCCTCTCCCCTTGGTTGCCCTTCTCTGCACTCTTTCCAGAGTCTCCACGTCTTTTCTACATCGTGGCGACCAAAACTGTATGCAGTATTCCAAGTGTGGCCTTACCAAGGCACCATACAGTGGCATTAACACTTCACGTGATCTAGATTCTATCCCTCTGTTTATGCAGCCTAGAACTGTGTTGGCTTTTTTGGCAGCTGCTGCACACTGCTGGCTCATATTTAAATGGTTGTCCACTAGGATTCCTAGATCCCTCTCACAGTTGCTACTATTGAGCAAGGTACCATCTATACTGTACTTGTGCATTTGGTTTTTCTTGCCTATATGTAGGACCTTACTTTTTTCACAATTGAATTTCATTTTATTAGATAGTGCCCAATGTTCATTTCTTTCAGCTCAATCATTCGAATCAATACCCAACCATCGGTCTAAATCAGTTTGGGACATTTGACTCAAATTCAGCAGAATCCTTTGTAAAAGACCTTTGGAGGTAGTGAAGGATAAAAAAATTATATATCAGATTGATCCAGAACATTTGAGTTGATACTGTTAATCCAAATGAACGCTTTGATTCAGAAAGTGAATTGGAGCAGGAGAATCAATCCAATTACTTTCTAACTGAATATCTGGGATTGGATTTTTCTCATTGATGTATCAGCTATGAAGTCTCAAGTTTTCATGCCACCCTCAAGAACAGAAGTATACAGGTCCTCGACTTACGGCCACAATCGACCCCCCCCCCAACATTTCTGTTGCCAAGCAAGACAGTTGTTAAGTGAACTTTGTCCTATTTTAGGACCGTTTTTGCCACAGTTATGTTATGTGAATCACTGCTGCTGTTCAGTAAATAACATGGTTGTTGTCTTCCCTGCTGACTTATCAGAAGGTTGCAAAAGTGACTCCGGGACTCTGCAACCGTCATAGGTACATGACAGTTGCCGAGCTTCAAGGGTGAAATTTCTCACATATGTTCTCTTGGCTTGTAGGTGCTTGCTAAGAAAGGATTTTTTGAAATGACCATCAGATCATTAGTATTTCTTATACAGTAATTAATGCTGATGCTAAGGAGTTCTACTCCCCCTCCCCACCTGAAAAGAACTCTGTTCCAACTGCCAGTCACCTCACATTCCGTTACCTCAGTTCAAACTGGCAGACGTTCCACTCCTTCACTCAGGAGTGGCCAAAGGCTCCTTAACAGTACTAAACGTTGGTACCTCACCACAATGTCTACGCCTTCCACATATGGAACTGCTCCTGGACTCAAGATAACGGGAGCGATATTCCCTTATGTGTTTCAATCACCGACCACCACTGAGGCAACGGATTGAACTGGAGTGAACTGGATTTCTCCAGCATTGACCGATAAACATACTTTCCTCGCGAAGCACGGGTATCCAGCTAGTATCTTCTATCGTTCGTATTGTTTATGAACGACTTAGATGAGGGAATCGAATGGGAATTTACCAAATTTGCAGATTATACTAAACTGGCAGGATTAGCTAACACCCTAGATGATGGGCTCAAGATCCAGATGGATCCTGACAGACTTGAACACTGGGCCTTATCTAACAAAATGAAATTCAACGTAGAGAACAGAAAAAGTCACACTTAGGCAAGAAAAACCAAAAGGACACGCATAGACTGGGTGAAAGCAGGCTTAATAGCAGTATCTGTGAGAGGGATCTTGGACTCTTAGTGGACAACCAGCTAAAGATGAGCCAGCAGTGTGTGGCAGCAGCCAAAAAATCCAACACAATCCTAAATTGTATTATTTTAAGATCATACAAGATGCTGACAACACTCTATAAAGCCCTAGTAAGGCCACACCTAGAGTACTGCATCCAGTTTTGGTCACCACACTATAAAAAAGATGTCGAGACTCTAGAAAGAGTGCAGAGAAGAGCAACCAGGATGATTAGGAGATTGGAGGCTGAAACATATGAGGAACGGTTGCAGGAACTGGGTCTGGCTAGTCTAGTGAAGAGAAGGACCAGGGGAGACATGGGAGGCTGCCACAGAGAGGAGGGGTCAAACTATTTCCCAAGGCCAGACAAGGAATAATGGATGGAAATTGATCAAGGAGAGATTCAACCTGGAAATAAGGAGGAATTTCCTGATCGTGAGAACAATCAACCCATGAACAGAAGTTGCCTTCAGAAGTTGCGGGAGCTTCATCCCTGGAGGCTTTCAAGAAGAGACAGGACTGCTATCTGTCAGAAATGGTGTAGGGTCTCCTGCTTGGGTGGGGGTTGGACTAGATGACCTACAAGGTCCCTTCCAACTTTGTTAATATGTTAATATACAGAAATGGTAAGTTCTACTCAAGAGATCATTTCAAAAACGCATCGCTGTCCACCAGCTTCGATTCGGAGCTGAACACGAATTGATGGGGTTGGCTAGTTTTATTTTTATTTTTTTTAGGAAGAAAATGAGAAATGACGAACTTAACAAGGGCCCGGAGGCAGAAAGCTTTCAGCCTTTTCTTTTTCTTTTTTTCTTTTAAACCATTTAGCTGGATTTAAATTTTACTTGGAGTTAATTGGGATAAATTAGTAGAGTGACAAAACTACAGAAATCCTTCCATTAAGCGCTTGGGAAATTTACTAGTTCTGGCAGCAAGTTGAAGGTTTTTGGGTTTTTTTAGTTTAACAGAGTTGGAAGGGACCTTGTAGGTCATCCAGTCCAACCCCCCACCCACCCAAGCAGGAGACCCTACGCCATTTCTGACAGAGGGCAGTGCAATCTCTTTTTGGAAGCCTCCAGGGATGAAGCTCCCACAACTTCCGAAGGCAACTTCTGTTCCATGGGTTGATTGTTCTCACTGTCAGAAAATTCCACCTTATTTCCAGGTCCAACCCCCCCATACACACACACACACACACACACACACACAAGTGTGTGTGTGTGTATTCAAGCATCTTTGTTCTGCCTTCAAATGCTTTGGACATAATTGTATTTTGACAACTATCCAACTTTGATCCTCTCCTTTTTCTCAACCTAGCTTTTCACCATTAAAAAAAAAAAATACAAGCTTCTCTTAATGAGACAATCCTTCCAGATCATGAGATGAATTTTTAGCCAGCAAATCATTTCCTTCTCAAATCAGGCAGAAGACATTATTTGCTGAGTGTGGTATCGCAGCCATGTATATTTGACGTTCGAGAATATCTAGCCAGCGTAGCACAGTGATTAAGATCTCAGCAGATATCAGATTCAAGGCTCCACCTGACCGTGAATTGGACAGCTGCAACTGGTACAGTCAACTCTTCTACAGAATAGGTCTAGGGTTGTAATTATCAGAATTTGCACAAAAGCTACCACTGAGCTGTCGGAGAAAATGTAGAACTGAAATGCAAATGATATCAGAATAATAATATCAAGAAGCAATGGGTGGAGACTAATCAAGGAGAGAAGCAACTTAGAACTAAGGAGGAATTTCCTGATGGTGAGAACAATTAACCAGTGGAACAACTCACCTCCAGAAGTTGTGAATGCTCCAAGACTGGAGGTTTTTAAGAAGACATTGGGCAACCTTTTGTCTGAAGTGGTGTAGGGGTTCCTGCCTGAGCAGGAGGTTGGACTAGAAGATCTCCAAGGTCCCTTCTAACTCTGTTTATTCTATTCTATTCTATTCTATTCTATTCTACTCTACTCTACTCTACTCTACTCTACTCTATTCTATTCTATTCTATTCTATTCTATTCTATTCCATTCCACTCCACTCCACTCCACTCTACTCATGCCCAAGTAATAATGTATGGCCAAATGTAAACCTAACCCTCTGTCCTCCACTTTATATGCGAGACCGTCTCCTGCCCCATACATCCCTTCGGCCGATCCGCTCCCACAGAGAGGGCCTTCTCAGGGTGCCGTCGGCCGGACAATGCCGACTGGCGACACCCAGGGGAAGAGCCTTCTCTGTGGCGGGCCCTGCCCTTTGGAACGACCTACCCCCTGAACTCCGGACCATCACCGACCTCCGCCTCTTCCGCCAATGTCTAAAGACATACTTTTTTCATCAAGCCGGCCTAGCCTAACCTCCCATGGGGACTTTTAGAAAAGTTTTAAATTGGGTTTTAATAATTGGTTTTGGCATAGGATTGGGATTATTTAATATGTATTTTAAATTATTTATCTATTTTCTATTTTGTATATTTTTAAATCTCCTGTGCGCCGCCCTGGGTCCTCTGCGGAGAAGGGCGGGATATAAATGTAATAAAATGAAATAAAATGAAATGACTTTCTCCTGGGGTTTGCCCAAATTCTCTTCACTAGAGTAGCCATGAGAAGCCAATGCAACCCTTAAGTTACATTAACAGAGGGATTCAATCAAAGTCACATGATACCACTCTATAAACCCTTGGTAGGACCACACTTGGAGTACTCCATCCAGTATTGGCCAGCTCACTATGAAAAAGAGGTTGAGACTCTAGAAAGAGTGCAGAGAAGAGCAACCAGGAGGATGAGGGAACTGGAGGCTAAAACATATGAAGAACAGTTGGAGGAACTGGGCCTGGTTAGTCTAGTGAAGAGAAGGACCCGGGGAGACAGGATAGCAGTCTTCCAATATTTGAGGGGCTGCCCCAGAGAGGAGGAGGGGGTCAAGCTATTTTCTCAAAGCACCTGAAGGCCAGAGAAGGAACAATGGATGGAAACTAAACAAGGAGATACTCAATCTGGAAATCAGGATATATTTTCTGAGAGTGAGAACAATGGAATGGAAGTTGCCTCTGGAAGTTTTGGGAGCTTCATCAATGGAGGCTTTCAAGAAGAAACTGAACTGCCATCTGTCAGAAATGGCGTAGGGTCTCCTGCTTGGGTGGGAGGGTTGGACTAGATGACCTACAAGGTCCCTTTCAGCTCTGTTAATCTGTAATCTGTTATAAACAAGTTAGGGCTAGAATGTCAGGGAGAAAATCGTTAATTCTGATCCTTTTCAGCACTGCGTATTGTTGTTTGCTCCAAAAAGGAACTCTGTGATGAGTATGTATGTGTGTGTGATCTAACACAGATAGGTTTCTCACAGCTAGGAATTTTCTTCTAAATGTTTAGCTAACATTTAGATCTTTGCTTTGTGGGTTATTTGTCGACTCAAGCACAATCTCCGCGCGGCTGACAAAAATAGAACCAAACAGAACCAGCAAGTTGAAAAACAATCATTACAATTCATTTTCGCATTTATTAATTATTAGCATCTAATTAAAGTGAGTTTAATTAGCAATTAAAAGACTGGCAAAAGAGATGCACGGTTCCAATCGTGAGAAAGAGAGAATCAAACGCAACTCCCAAGGCAGGGAATTCCATGAGGTCTAGAGCAATGCCGAAAAAAGATCTTCTCCTCCATACCAGAAGGGCCAGCTTCTCAAAACCAAAGGTGTCTTCAGAACAGCCATCCTTGTAGATCTTTGCAGGGCCATCATGAGAAAAGCAATCAGGACAAATCTTCCAGCGTGCAATAATTGAAAATGTAGCTTCAGACTGCAATGAACCAGAATTCAGTTTCTCAGCTACTGAGATTGTTGGACGAGCAGGGACAAAAACAGCCAGGGAAGTGCTTGAAGCCTGGGAAACAGGTGCCTTGTCAGTCTACAGGAGTACTGATTTACAACCAGCCTACCAAGTATTTAAGAGGGACGCGGTGGCTCAGTGGCTAAGACGCTGAGCTTGTCGATCAGAAAGGTCAGCAGTTCGGCGGTTCGAATCCCTAGCGCCGCGTAACGGAGCGAGCTGGGACAAATAACAGGAGCTCACTTCGTTACGCAGCGCGAGGAATCTGAACCGCCAAGCTGCCGACCTTTTCTGATCGACAAGCTCAGCATCTTAGCCACTGAGCCGCCGTGTCACCTTTACCTTTATCATAGTTAGAGTAGGTTAAATATAGCCACCACCTGCCCCTTTATCGTGGAGCCGTTCTGTAAAAGCGTGTCTATTGTGGTTAGCGGTAGCCTTACCCTACGGAAGAAGGGAATACATTCGACCCACAACCAATAGAATTCAAATCCTAGCGGATCAGTCTACATTCCGGTCTGTGCGCGCGCACATTTTTGGGCCTGTGCATCCTGGTGGAATATAAAAAGTGTCATCAGCAACACGGCTGGGTAGGTACAATATTAATCAATATCTAATTTCATAGCTGGGCAACTGTTTGTAATGACTTTGTACGACGAGTATGTTGTTGCAAGAAAGAAAAGGGGAAAAAATTATTCTCATGGTAACTTGACAACAAGATCCGAAGAAAAGGGCGAACACATCGCCTTGTCATCAAACAGGGCCAGAGGATTCGTTTGATTAATTAAGACCTAGTCATATTCATGGGCACTCAAACAGCAGTGAAGGTTAGCAGAATGACAGAATAAGAGAGCCGGAAGGGACCTTGGAGGTCTTCTAGTCCAACCCCCTTGCTCAAGCAGGCGACCCCTTACCATTTCAGACAAATGGTTGTCCAACATCTTCTTAAAAACGTCCAGTGATGGAGCTTCCAACATCTTCTGGAGGCAAATAATTCCACTGATTAATTGTTTGCATTGTTAAGACATTACAGGAGAGAAGCAACTTAGAAGTAAGGAGAAATTTCCTGCTAGTGAGAACTTGCCTCCAGAAGTTGTGAATGCTCCAACACTGGACGTTTTTAAGAAGATGTTGGACAACCATTTGTCTGAAGTGGAGTAGGTTTTCCTGCCTGAGCAGGAGGTTGGACTAGAAGACCTCCAAGGTCCCTTCTAACTCTGTTATTCTATTCTATTCTAGTTTCCATCCATTCCATTCCTCCCTCCTCTTTGTGGCAGCCCCTCAAATATTGGAACAGTAGTCAGTTGGATACCCGTGCTTCGCAAGGAACTATTTGATTGGGCTTCATAAATGGACAGCTAAAGCTTGAACATTAATGATTAGTTACGATCGGCCTCTCCTCTCCCCTTCTCTCCCTCAGGCTTGCCCCATAGAAGCCCCTCCTATCTTATCCCCTTCTCTCCCTCAGGCTGGCCCCCTTGAGCCTCATCCCAGTTCACAGGCCAGATGAGTCATGCACTGGCCAAGCCCATGTGGCAGTTGGAACAGAGTTCTTTTCAGGTGGGGAGGGGGAGTAGAACGTCTAACTCCTTCGCATCAGAGCTTGTTAATAATAATATAACAAATACTAATGCTGTGATGGTCGTTTCGAAAAACCCTTTCTAAGTGAGCACCTAGAAGCCAAGAGGAACATACATTCCAAATTTCAAGTTTGTAGGTTTGGAGATTTTGCGATGATGTGCGAGTGGTATTTTGCATTTTTATATATAGATTGCTATTATGTCTCCCTATCTTCCTTCTTCTCACTAGACCTGATATAGCCTATATACGATACAATCTTCTCATATTTGTATCTGTCATAGGTGTCCAAGTGTACAAGCTCAAAAGGGACCCACTAAAATGTATTCCTTTACAAAATCAATGCAGTAATATTCAACCAGATGCATTTTATCTGAATCTTCTGTTCCTGCCAGCTAAGAATACATTTCGGGTTGCCTGTAAATGAGTTTTTATTTTTATTTTTTCTCCCTGCCCCAAAATGAGTTTTACCGTTTTCCATCTTCTTAGGCAAACATCTCTTTTGAGTGAGTTGCCATTTTATAAATAGATGCTTTGGTGCAGCTTTGGATTTGAAATTGATAGATTTCAGAACAAACAAGGAGCGTAATTAATTCAGATAATATGTTACACTTGCTTCTTTCTTTCGATCATCTTTTTTAGCATATCCTTCCTCCGAGAAACATATTTGTTTTCAGTTTTAAACTCGTGTTATTTTTTTCAATTGCCTTGTGGGGTAAGAAAGGCAGTGATTTCTTGGATTATTGTTATTTTTTAAACCGACGATTTATCATAAAGCTAACCCACAATCAGGAACTTCGCTTGAAAATGAGGAATGGAATGGAATAGGACAGAAGGTGGAATATAAACTGGAATAGATTTGATTTAATTCGATTACACTAGACTAGACTAGGGACGTGGTGGCTCAATGGCTAAGATGCTGAGCTTGTCAATCAGAAAGGTCGGCAGTTCAGAGGTTCGAATCCCGAGCACCGCATAATGGAGCGAGCTCCCTTGACTTGTCCCAACCTAGCAGTTCGAAAGCACATAAAAATGCAAGTAGAAAAATAGGGACCACCTTTGGTGGGAAGGGAACAACCTTCTGTGCGCCTTCGGCGTTGAGTCATGCCGGCCACGTGACCACGGAGACATCTTCAGACAGTGCTGGCTCTTCAGCTTTGAAATGGAGAGGAGCACCACCCCCTAGAGTCAGGAACAACGAGCACATATGTGCGAGGGGAACCTTTACCTTTTACCTATACTGTACGTGAAAACGCCAATGTCAATTCCAACACTACCTTTAGACTAGACTAGATGGAATAAAAAAAAGATGGAATACAAAGGAAATAATGGAATGGAATAGAACAGAAGGTGGAATATAAACTGGAATAGATTCGATTTAGTTTAATTAGATTCCACTAGACTAGATGGAACAGAATAAAAGAGTAAATACAGAGGAAATAATGGAATGGGATGGAAATAGAAAGTAGAGTAGAGTAGAGTAGAGTAGAGTAGAGTAGAGTAGAGTAGAGTAGAGTAGAGTAGAGTAGAGTAGAGTAGAGTAGAGTATATGGAGTGGAGAGTGGAGTGAAATGGAATGGAATGGAAAGGAATAGAATAGAATAGAATAGAATAGAATAGAATCATTTGACTATATCAAAAGAATAAAACTAAGAGAAATATGCAAGTGGATACAGGAAAATAGATTCAATTGGCTTAATTCAGTTTGTTAAGTATGTTATTATTCATATAAGGCTCATATTTTAATGCCTTCTTTTCATATGCAAATTCTTCTTCCTTTGTTTCCATGATTGTGGCTATCCCAAAATCATTTGTCCTGAGAATGTTTAAACAAGACCGCTGCTACTCTAGAGCTGATGTTTACTTGAGTTTAAACTGAGACTTGGAAGGGACCTTGGAGGTCCTCTAGTCCAAAACCCTGCTGAAGCAGGAAACCCCTACACCCTTTCAAATTTGAGGATTGTACCACCAACCTTTCAACTATTTAGAAGGCTAGAAGAAGAGTCAACTTATTGCTTGATTGACTCTTAACACTGGGTTTCATTTCTCAATGAAATTGTGAAATCTCTAGAATTGGCCAACTGCCATACGTAGCCAGCATCTC
The DNA here is from genome assembly GCA_039707465.1 of Rhabdophis nuchalis. NCBI lineage: Eukaryota > Metazoa > Chordata > Lepidosauria > Squamata > Natricidae > Rhabdophis > Rhabdophis nuchalis. Next base: position 11,651,482 of record CM077652.1, on the reverse strand, counting down.
CTTGGGCCATATCTCAAATAAACCCACCACAAAGAATCAGCTCTGTCTGCAATCAAACACATGACTAGATATTTAACCAGGGATAATATATGCACTTGGTTGCCACGGAGAAGATAGCAACCGGCTTCCCCATGTGGTGCTCAGGTTTAGCTCTGGATGGGAAACTCACTTTCCTCTCCCCCCCCCCACCGGCATCCTTCATCAACTCTCAAATTAGATGCTTATCCATCTCAGGATCTTTCAGGAAACCAGGTTGGTCCTTTGATGGAGCAATGGTTAATCTCCATCCCGTAAAAGCATGGCACCAAGTTGGTTTTCCCTGTTGCTAAAGGCCACCTCTGTAAGGAGGAGGAGGAGGAGGAGGAGGAGGAGGAGGAGGAGGAGGAGGAGGAGGAGGAGGAGGAGGGCAGCATCATGGTTCCAAATAGCATCCAAAAGTAAACCAGAGTCCAAGGCAAAGTATCACTCAAAGTTCCAATTTATGAAGAGAGCCATGTTGGCACATCTGGGGAAACCCGAATCTGAAAGCTTCTTGGTTTCCCCCCACCCAGTTGAAAGTTCAAGATCTTGCCCCCACACCCACAAGTCCAATCCCATGGTCCAATCTCCCCCTGCCATGCTGGCAGCTTCCACCCATCCAGTTCCAATCAGGTGCAGACGTGCAAAGAGAAAGGGTGACCTTGGCTTTTTAGAACGAACATTGTTATGGCTGCATAGCATCTAACTCCTTACAATCCCTCCACCCGTTTTCCCCACCATAAAAACTGCATGGTAGAAGAATAGAAAGTGTGGTGGGCCAAAGATCCAACAGAAAAGATGGCTGCAGGCCTGAAGGAGGGTTTTCTAACGGATGGTCTGTTGCTTGCAATCCCCCTGGGAGAACAGGAGCCCAGGTTGCGTAGCTGCGGGTCTTATGCAGAGCATTGAAAATAATCCCTCCAACCAGGAGGTATTTTTAGAGCTAAATCAGATTCAAAGCAGCTGCCAGGCAGACACAATACCCAGCTAATGATTTCACCGAGACCTCGCAGTCTCTCGCTAATGGGCCACCCCGCCCGCCTGCTCCATTGTTCTCTTCCAGCAAAAAGAGCAAACCGTATTGACTCCGATGGGCTACGTGGAAGCCCGGGAAAAAGATTGTGCGCTGACCAATCCGGGGAAAAGATGCATTCGTCCTTTATTTGCTAAGCCTATGAGTTGCACAATGGGACATGAGGCAATTAAGGGCTGAGGTTTGTGTGAAGTTTCCCTGGGCCAAAATGGGCATATTTATTTAGCAATATCAATGCGATTTTGCATCAGACGCAGAGAAGAGTGAACTTCCCTAAAGGAAAGAGTAGGAACTTAAATCAAAGTTGTCCCTGACTTTGTTGTTGTTAGTTGTGAAGTTGTGTCTAACCCATCGTGACCCCATGGACAACGTTCCTCCAGGCCTTCCTGTCCTCTACCATCCCCTGGAGTCCATTTAAGCTCACGCCGGCTGCTTCGGTGACTCCATCCGGCCACCTCATTCTCTGTCATCCCATTCTTCTTCTTTTGCCATCTTCTCCATTTGACAAGCCTCTGGTTCAACCGATGTGTAGATTCAGAAGTGCTCTTCAACAAGCATTCTTCTAATGAGCTCCGCTGTTATCTTCTCCATCTGAGAAACGTCTGGCTCAACTGAGGTGTAGATCCAGCAGTGTTCTCCAACTAACATTCTTCTAGTGGGCTCCACTGTCCTCTTCTCCATCTCGGAAACCTCTAGCTCAACTGATGTGTAGATCCAGAAATGTTCTCCAACTAACATTCTTCTAGTGGGCTCCACTGTCCTCTTCTCCATCTCGGAAACTTCTAGCTCAACTGATGTGTAGATCCAGAAATGTTCTCCAACTAACATTCTTCTAGTGGGCTCCACTGTCATCTTCTCCATCTCAGAAACTTCTAGCTCAACTGATGTGTAGACCCAGAAATGTTCTCCAACTAACATTCTTCTAGTGGGCTCCACTGTCCTCTTCTCCATCTCGGAAACTTCTAGCTCAACTGATGTGTAGATCCAGAAATGTTCTCCAACTAACATTCTTCTAGTGGGCTCCACTGTCATCTTCTCCATCTCGGAAACTTCTAGCTCAACTGATGTGTAGATCCAGAAGTGTTCTCCAACTAACATTCTTCTAGTGGGCTCCACTGTCCTCTTCTCCATCTCGGAAACCTCTAGCTCAACTGATGTGTAGACCCAGAAATGTTCTCCAACTAACATTCTTCTAGTGGGCTCCACTGTCATCTTCTCCATCTCGGAAACTTCTAGCTCAACTGTTGTGTAGATCCAGAAATGTTCTCCAACTAACATTCTTCTAATGAGCTCCACTGTCATCTTCTCCATCTGGCAAGCCTCTGGCTCAACCGATGAAGAGGCCCAGAAATGCTCTCCAACAATCCAGCTTCTCTGGCAGCCACGAGATCTTGGCAGAAGACCAAAGATGGAGTCTTGAACACCATAGGAGCTGCAGAGGGTAAAGTCGGGAGGGCTGCCCAGCAGGGAAAAGTAGAGTGGAGGGGAGAACTGATGGTGGGAAAAATAAACGCTAACCACAAGGGCCAAGAGGTTGTGTGGATGCATGCATTTCTTTTCAGATGAACCAGCCAGACAGTTTGGAGACAGTAGGCTCTTAGAAGAAGGATGTGAATTAATTATCTTCCCCCCACCTCAAGCCCCACATCCATTAGATTTCTCCCATTTCTTGAAGACCATTATTTATTCTTAAAGAATAAGGAATTGGGTTTGGCAACAGTCCTTTGCATGTTTTAACCTCCAACCCTCATATCAAAAATGAACATATTCCCCCCACCCCCTTACTCCATTCCACAATAGACTCAGTGCTTTGAAGAGGACCTGGACAATCTAGCACAGTCACTCAGGCCCTCGTTATATCCCACCTGGACTACTGCAATGCTCTCTACATGGGGCTTCCCTTGAGATGCACCTGGTGCAGAATGTGGCCGCGCGGGGGATTCTGGGAGCCTCACGGTTCTCCCGGGTAACACCTCTCCTGCGCGAGCTGCTCTGGATGCCTGTGGTCTTCCGGGTGCGCTTCAAGGTGTTAATTACCATCTTCAAAGCGCTCCATGGCACGGTCCTGGCTATTTGCGAGACCACCTCCTACCTCACACCTCCCTTCGACCTGTCCGCTCCCACAGGGAGGGCCTCCTCAGGGTGCCGTCTGCCGGTCAATGCCGGCTGGCGACTCCCAGGGGAAGGGCCTTCTCTGTGGCGGGTCCGGCCCTCTGGAACGACCTCCCCCCCCGATCTTCGCACCATTACTGACCTACGCCTCTTCCGTCGGATGCTTAAAACGCATTTTTTCCATCTGGCCGGCCTGGCATAGATTAAGGGTTTAATTTTAAAGTTAATATTTTAGTGGTCTTAACTATTTTTAGCACAGATTTTACTATTTAATTTCTATTTTATATTATATGTATGTGTTGTGGTTTTTACTTTTTCTGTGCACTGCCCTGAGTCCTACCACCGAGAATAGGGCGGTATATAAATTTGAAAAATAAAAAATAAAAATGAAATAAATAGTCTCCCTATATAAAAGGCAAACACCACTCACTCCTCCTGAAATCTCCAGATCCGTAAAGCCTACAAACTTGAAACTTGCCACTATGTTCCTCTTGGCTTCTAGGTGCTCTCTAAGAAAGGATGTTTTCGAAATGACCCTCAGATCATTCGTATTTCTTATCACAGTAATTAACACGCTCTCATGCTAAGGCGTTCTACTCCCCCTCCCCAGCTGAAAAGAACCCTGCTCCAACTGCCAGTTGCCTCACATTCCAGTTACCTCAGTTCAAACTGGCAGGTGTTCCACTCCTTCACTGGGGCTCCTTACAGTGCTAAATGTCACTACCTCACTAAAACGTCTACGCCTTCCACCTATGGAACTGCTTCCGGGATCAAGGCAGAGGGAGTGATATTCATATTACATGTTTCAATCACCGACCACCGCTGAGGCAACGGATTGTGAACTGGATTTCTCCTGCATAGCCCGATCGCATAGTTTCGTCGCGAAGCCCGGGGATCCAGCTAGCAGACAATAGAATAAAAACATTTTCCATTTGAGTTCTTCCCCATAAAGGATCAAGGGACTAAATTTTCTACTCGGCTAACAGTGATGAAAATGTTACTATGGAGGTGTGTCTCCGTGACCTGACACACCGAGGGTGCTCCTGCTGCAAAATGAAATTACCAATATCCTGTAATTAGTCCTTAATTATTTATCATTTTTGTACTTAATTACCCCTATTCAGCCAGTTAACATGTTATAAAACTCCCGGGCTGTGTTTATTAAATGTTAAGGGATCATTAGCGAATTAGTCTCAGCTCCAAAACAGCTAATGACATATCCATGGGAAGGTTGGTGGCCGAAGAACCGGAGAAAGTGGATATTTTCTAGAAGACAATCCAGACGGAGAAGCGTCCCCTGAGAAATTGTGAAGTGGGGATGTTTAGCTTTGGGGGGGGGGGGGAAATAAAGGAGACGTAAATTGTTTGTCCCCAAAAGTTTGTCTCGCTCTGCTTTAATGAACCAACTCCGGTTGTATATAGAATGGAATGGAATGAAATGGAATATGGAATGGAATGGGATTGAATAAAAATAAGAATAAGAATATGGAATGGAATTGAATAAGAATAGAATGGAATGGAATGGAACGGAACGGAATGGAATATGGAATGGAATGGGATTGAATAAGAATAAGAATATGGAATGGAATTGAATAAGAATTGAATATGAATAGAGAATAGAGAACAGAGAACAGAGAACAGAGAATAGAGAATAGAATAAGAATTGAATAAGAATAGAGAATAGAGAATAGAATAGAATAGAATAAGAATTGAATATGAATAGAGAATAGAGAATAGAGAATAGAGAATAGAATAAGAATTGAATAAGAATAGAGAATAGAGAATACAATAGAATAGAATAAGAATTGAATAAGAATTGAATAAGAATAGAGAATAGAATAGAATAGAATAGAATGGGAGTGGAGTGAATAGAATAGAATAGAATTGAATAAGAATTGAATAAGAATAGAGAATAGAATAGAATAGAATAGAATGGGAGTGGAGCGGAGCGGAGCGTAGAGTAGAGTAGAGTAGAGTAGAGTAGAGTAGAGTAGAGTAGAGTAGAGTAGAGTAGAGTAGAGTAGACAGAGCAGAATAGAATTCTTTCTTGGCCAAGTGTGATTGGACACACAAGGAATTTGCCTTTGGTGCAGATGCTCTCGGTGTCCATCAAAAGACAAGATACATTCATCAAGAATAAAAAGGTACAACATTTAGTGATAGTCACGGGTTACTAATAAGCAATCGAATCGTACTAGGAAAGAAATAAAAACAATTTAAATCGTAAAGATAAAAGCAACAAGGTTATAGCCATAAGTAGAAAAGGAGACAGGTAATAGGAAGGATGAGAAGAAGAATAGTAATGCAGTCTTAGTGAATAGTTTGACAGTGGAATTATTTGTTTAGCAGAGTGATGGCATTCAAGGAAAAAAACTCTCCTTGTATCTAGTTGTCTTGGTGTGCAGGGCCCTATAGCGTCGTTTTGAGGGTAGGAGTTGAAACAATGTAGGGCCAGGATGCGAGGGGCCTGAAGATATTTTCAGAGTCCTCTTCTACAGAGAAGCTGGGTTGCTTTTCATTGCAGATATCTAAGTAAAGTCCCTTTTATTGTTGCTTGCCTAGACTTTGAAGCAATCGAGCAAGGAATTATTGCCCTTCTCATCCAGCCCGAGTTACCAAATCTGGATTGAAAAAATCCATATCACCTCTAAACGGCAGCAGAGATCAGAAAACTCCAGGGCTTTGCTGACATCTAGTGGTGCTCTAAATGCTTAGATCCCAGATCTTTCAAATCTACCTTCAGGTCCCTGATTACATATTTAAAAAAAAGACTGAGCTTCATTTTAGGTCCACCAAATAGTGTGGGCAATCGTCTATTCAAACTGTATCTTTTTGATGTCATGTCAAAGTTCTCCAGATGTGTACACTGCAATCAGAGCTGGAAGGGACCTTGGAGGTCTTCTAGTCCAGCCCCCTGCTCTAGCAGGAGGCCCTATGTCATTTCAGACAAGTGACCATCCAGACTCTTCTTAAAAACCTCCAGTGATGAAGCTCCCACTACATCTGAAGGCAACTTCTGTTCCATGTGTTGATTGTTCTCACTGTTAGGAAGTTTCTCCTCAATTCCAGGTTACTTCTCTCCTTGACGAGTTTCCATCCATTGATGACCTCCTCTTTGGGTCAGCCTCTCAAATACTGGAAGACTGCTCTCCTATCCCCATTAGTCTTTCTTTTCTCTAGACTGGCTGTACCCAATTCCTGCAAAGGTTCTTCAGTCGTTTTTGTCTCCAGGGCCTTTGATCATCTTAGTTGCATCTTCTTCGCACCTTCACCCTACCTTGGTAACTATTGCCTTGATGGGTCATTCTGCTTGTACAAATATCAAGGATATATATCAGCTTGTCGATCAGAAAGTTTGGCAGTTGGGGAAGGTTCGAATCCCTAGCACCGCGTAACGGAGTGAGCTCCCGTGGCTCGTCCCAGCTTCTGCCAACTTAGCAGTTCGAAAGCAGGTCAAAAATACAAGTAGAAAAATAGGGACCACCTTTGGTGGGAAGAGAACAGCGCTCCGTGCGCCTTCGGCGTTGCGTCATGCCAGCCACATGACCACGGAGACGTCTTCGGACAGCGCTGGCTCTTGGGCTTTGAAAGGGAGATGAGCACCGCCCCCTAGAGTCAGGAACGACTAGCACATATGTGCGAGGGGAACCTTTACTTTATAGTAGGAAATTTCAGGTTGATGGGTGTGATGTCTTCCAACCAGCTTATCTTTTCCTTTGAGATGATCTGGAATAGATCACCCACTATCCTCTTTGCTGTTTGCTGGCAACGATCCTGCCTGCTATTTCAATTTTATTTTTGAGAACTTAACTCTTCTTCTTCTTCTTCTTCTTCTTCTTCTTCTTCTTCTTCTTCTTCTTCTTCTTCTTCTTCTTCTTCTTCTTCTTCTTCTTCTTCTTCTTCTTCTTCTTCTTTTTGGTCCTGAAAACAAGCCTTAAAAATCTTCAGATCCTTTCCTTTGCGGTCCAGACCTAGATAGGAGCAGATGCCAAGAGGTTTGAGGGCTGGTGCCAACCCTGCACCTCTGCTCTACCTACCAGCTGGCACTTTCTAAATTATGAATGGATGGAAGAATTTCAACACGGCCTTCAAAGGGTCTGAAATATATATTTTTATGACTATTTGGGGAGAGGCTGCCCCACTTCCAGTGGGTGGGTGGGAGGAAGGCAAGTTCTAAATGATTCACAAGAGATCAGATTGGATTCAACCCAAGTGTGTGTTGGTAGAAATAGTCTTTTTTCTTCCCCTTCTCTTCTTTTTTTAAAAAATATATTAAATCCTCCTATTGTTTAATGCTAAGCAAGGGCAGGCTTCACGGTGGGGGGATATGAGGCTATATTCACATAAGAAGGGGAGGAAGAAACGGCAAGATCTTCCTTTGCAGGCAGATTATCTCGAGAAACAATTGGAGCGTTTTTAACCATGCGTGAACGGTACCTTGTGAAGTGGAGCTATCTGGCAAAAATTCTCCAAATACAGTCTAGGGGGAATAAAGGAGGTAAAAATTAGAAGCGCTGATTAGAAAGGAGGCTCTGTTAGAGGCAGAAGAGCTCCTGCTCATAACCAGCTTTTAAATATTTTATTATTTTATTCACTCATTCTGGAGGAGGGGGAAAAATGCTTCGTCAAGCAGAGATGCAAACAAACTGACAGAGAGTTGCAGAGAATATTAAGAGAGGGTTCAGGGAAGGGAGGGAGGGAGGAAGAATGGAAGGAAGAGGGAGGGAGGTGGGAGGAGGGAAGGAGGAGGGGAATGGGAGGAGGAGGAAGGAGGGAGGGTAGGAAGGAGGAAGGAAAAGGAGGGAGGGAGGGAAGGAAGGAAGGAAGGAAGGAAAAGGAAGGAGGGAGGGAGGAGAAAGGGAAGGTGAGGGAGGGAAAGAATGGAGGAAAATGGGAGGGAGGGAGGGAGGGAAAGAATGAAGGAGGAAAAGAGGAGGGAAGGAAGGAGGAAAATGGGAGGGAGGGAAGGGAAAGAAAAGGAAGGAAGGCCAGAGGGAGGGAGGAGCAAGGGGAGGAAGGAAAGAAGGGAAAAGGAAAGTGGGAAGGAGGTAAGGAAAAGGAAGAAAGCAGGGAGAGAAGGAAGGAAGGAGGAAAACAGGGAGGGAAGGAAGGAAGGAAGGAAAAAAGGAGGAAAGGAGAAAGAAAGAAAGAAAGAAAGAAAGAAGAAAGAAGAGGAGGAGGAAAAGGGGAGGGAGGGAAGGAAGGAGTGAGTGAGTTTGGAATGAAGGGAAGAAAGAGCAGGAAGGAACGAAGGAGGGAGGGAAGGTAGATTGTGGATGACAAAAAGGAGGAATCTTGAGTTTTGGAAAGAAAGCTGGCTATGTTGTTGGGCTTTGGCATCCTGGAAATTGGGATTCCCTTCCCCCCGTCCAAAAAACAACTCATATTTCGGAACATCCAGTCCGTCAACCCACATTCCAGAGGACCACTGTGAATCCACATCCTTCCTGCTGGCATTCTTAGCTTGTTGAAGCAGATCACATTCTTCTCAATTAAAAGGTGATTAACTTCCTTGTAAGAAAGCCAAAGACTAGGAAATACTCCTACTTCGTCTTTGGCAAGACTTTTACATGGGGCCTATCATATTTCTCGCCTCTGTTTACAAGTCAATCTTTTCTCCATGACCCAAAAAGCAGGAAGTTGCTTAGTGACGGGGTAGCGGAGAAAGCATAGCATTTTTTAAAATAATAAAAAAAATGTGTTTCTAGATTTGTAGCCCAACAATGCTGTTTGATACACCTAGTTTTGTTCTGATAACTCACACACTTACTCCCCAAAACCCTATTTTTATTTAAACGGCTCTGAATTATCTTCATTCACAGCCCATAATGATCCACAAACAGTCTGTAAAGGGTCCCGAAGAAGTCTGCCAAAGTCTTTCAGGGTAAGGCTGATAAGCGCCCACCTTTATCTCCCTTGAAACGCTGCCAGAGACCTCATGGCCAACTAGTTTTGCAAGGCTAAATGGAGCCCAGAGTCAAACAGAACTTCTCAGAGTTTGAACCGACCAAAATGAACAAAACTGCTACCTGCAGAGGCTCACATCCATTTGCTCCTTTTTTTATGCCTTATGGGAGGGGCCAATCATCTCCAAGCCTTACTCCCGAGTCGCCCTTTTTTGTCTTAATTGTTCTTGCACTCTGGAAGCTCTGCGCATGCACACAGTTGGAACAGGCTCGCACTGTTCGTCTGCCTCACTGATTACCGTTCTTCATATCGTTTAGCCTCCAGTCCCCTCATCCTCTTGGTTGCTCTTCTCTGCTCACTTTCTAGAGTCTCCACATCTTTTTTTTACATCGTGGTGACCAAAACTGGATGCCGTATTCCAAGGGTGGCTTTCCCAAGGCCTTATAAAGCGGTATCAACCCTTCCCGTGATCTTGATTCCATCCCTCTGTTGATGCAGCCTAGAACTATGTTGGCTTTTTTGGCAGCTGCTGCCCATGGCTGGCTCCTATTTAAATGGCTGCCCACTAAGACTCCAAGATCCCTCTCCCGGTTACTCCTATTGAGCAAGGTACCACCTATGCTGTACCTGTGCATTTTGTTTTTCTTGCCTAAATGTAGAATCTTCCTTTTTTTCACCCTTGCATTTCATTTTGTTAGATAACGCCTAATGTTCAAGTCTGTCCAGATGAACAGAGTTGGAAGGGACCTTGCGGGTCATCTAGTCCAACCCCCTGCCGAAGCAGGAGACCCTACATCGGCCTCTACCTAGGATTGAACTCACAACCTCCTGATTGGGAGGCGAGAGCTCCACCTCTAGGCCACAGCAGCAGATCCTTCTGTATCTTGAGCCTGTCTTCTGGAGTGTTGGCTATTCCTTACAGATAGCTCTACTCGATTTCCTTGAGTGGCCACCCGTGTGATTAATTTCCCCCTTGTGTTGTGTTGCGGCGCCTAGTTCGGATAGGTGTGAACCAGGGAAAGGAGAAATTGGTCTCTTGAGATCTTTGACCAAGGATAATTGACATCATGGGGACCAGTGTGGCCTATTCTAAGATCTGGCAGGTCAGGAGGGATTGATTTTCTAGGGATACTGAGACCTGAACTCTTAAATAACTCCATCTACTTTGTCCAATTAGCAGAAAGTTTAGAACCTGCCCTATAAGGTACCGTCCCACCTTAGAAACCTGAGGTTAAGGGTGCCGTTGAAGTCCTACCTCCAAATCATTTGCAATAGCTGTCATTTAGTACCTTAAATGAGATTAAGTACTGCAAATAATGTTGGTCACTCACTATGCTACAAAAGGATGTTGAGAATTCAAAAGTTGGTTCCTGAAAAGGAAGTTCAGATTCTAAACCCTCTTATTTTACTTATAACTCCTGTTTCTAAGTTTTGCTGTCTTCCTTCATTGGCTCTTGTTCCTTCCCTCCATCCACCTATACCATTTATCCCATATCTGGTAGAATTCTGATTCTTCTTTTCCCTGGATTTCTTGAGTTCATTTGTCCATTTCAGCACAATCTATATAACCTTTCTAATTATGTCATCTTCGCTTGGAATTAATTTATTTTTCCATTTCTGGGCAAAGGCAATCCTTGCCGCCATAATTATATGCATTATTAAATACTGGATTTCTTTTTTATATTTCGCAGACACTATTCCTAATAGGAAGACTTCAGGTTTCCATTCTATTTTAACTCCTGTTCCTGAAAAGGAAGCTCAGATTCCCTCTGAGTTAACTTTGGAGTCCTAGTTATGGTGACTTAAACATGAGTCAGAGGCACAGAATCAAACATCCTGTGAAGTGTTAGTAGCCCTTTAAAAAACTCTAGTAAGGCCACACCTGGAATACTGCAACCAATGCCGGTCACATTTTTGGGGGGCAAGATGTTCGCCCCCAATGGCCAGCGATGGAGTCAGCTGGTTGAATCGGGCAGCCGGAAACCACAGCCACCAAGACCGAGTGGCTGTGGTTTCCGGCTGCCCGATTCAACCAGCTGACTCCATCGCTGGCCATTGGGGGCGAACATCTTGCCCCAGTGGATGAGGCGCGCAACTTGGGTGTCCTCCTGGATGCCCGGCTGTCCATGGAAGATCATGTGACAGCCGTGGCCAGGAGGGCGTTTTACCAGGTTCGCCTGGTTCGCCAGTTGCGCCCCCTATTGGATCGGGACGCCCTTCGCACAGTCACTCATGCTCTCGTGACATCCCGACTGGACTATTGTAACTGTCTCTACATGGGGCTCCCCTTGAGGTGCACTCGGAGACTTCAGCTAGTCCAGAATGCAGCCGCGCGAGCAATTATGGGAACCGCAAGGTGTACCCACATAACACCGCTCTTGCGCGAGCTGCACTGGCTGCCTGCTAGAAATTTTAGATGGGGATTTTAGTTTTTTAATTGGAATTTTTAGCGCAGGGAAATATTTAATTTGTTTTTAACTATATGTATGTATTTATTGTTTTATTAGCCCTGTGCACCACTCCGAGTCCCTTCGGGGAGAGGGAGCGGTCAACAAATTTAATAAATTATTATTAATAAATTATTATTTTAAAAAAATGAGTTGAGACTTTGGAGAAAAAGTTCAGAGAAGAGCAATGAAGAGGATCAAAGGCCTGGAGACTAAAACATAGGAAGAACGGCTGCAGGATTTGGGTTTGGCTAGTCTAGAGAAAAGAAGGACCAGGGGAGACATGATAGCAGTCTTCCAATACCTCAAGAGCTGTCACAAAGAGGAAGGGGTCAATTTGTTTTCCAAAACATCAGAAGGTAGGGCAAGAAACAATGGATGGGACAAGGAGGGAAGCAATCTAGAATGAAGGAGAAATCTCCTAACAGTGAGGGCAATGAACCAGTGGAACAGCTTGCCTCCAGAAATTGTGGGTGCTCCATCACAGGAGATTTTTAATAAGAAACTGGACACCCATTGGCTGAAATGGGATAGGGTCTCTGTTGTGGCCAGGCAGGGACCGGCTGAGCTGCAGATGGACTCTGATAGAGAGTCTGCCCTGGAAGCTGAGGAAGACTCTGGGAGGTGTTCAGAGTCAGAGCGGGAACCAGAGAGGCTGGTTGGCCACCAGGAGGCACCTGGGTCATGGAGCAGTGGGGAGGATCAAAGGCAGTTTGTCCATGACGCAAGAGTGAGAAGAGCTGAGAGGCGGAGGCAGCAACTCCGTAGGCAGGCTCACAGACGGTGATTAAGCACCAGGTGGTGGATGATTGGCCCCTCCCAAGAGAGCTTATAGGTGAGGCAATGGGAGGGGACATTTGCAGGAAACAACCATTCGAATAGGAGCCAAGAAGGTCTGTCTGTGAATCCCAGCCGTGCCTGTTCTGGGAAGGAGTTTTGAATATCTGTGTGAAAGGTCACTGCAGAGCTAAGCTCGTGAACATGAGTTGTCTGGGCTCTCAGCCAAAGGACTTGTTATCTTGTTAATTAAACAGTGGCAAGCCTGTGTTCTGGTCTATTCAGAGGCCTGGGACAGGACAGGTCTCCTGCTAGAATAAGGGGTGGTGGACTAGAAGACCTCCAAGGTCCCTTCCAGCTCTGTTCTATTCTAAATTCTCAGCTTACAAGGGGGGGGGGCAATATTGGGATATCATAAATAATTCGGGGGGGGGGGGGGAAGATGACATTATTGTAAGTTTACCAGACCAGGTGGCATGTTAACAGCTTCAACATGATGAAATGTGGATGTGTTGTTTATTTCTTACCCCCCCCCCAAAGAACGGTAGGGAGAAAATAGGTTGGATAATAAGGGCTACATTAAGAATTAAGTTCGTAACATGCCCCCAACTTCCCCTTCTGATCTGTACAACCTTCAAGGGAAATCTTGCATTCTATTACTGACAATTCTTTTCTCTTCCCCTCCAGGTGTAAAGCTTGACTTTGGGGAGCTTAGCTAGGTAAGTTGTCTTTTATGACTCCGAAAATGTATATTTATTTTCACCTTGGTAACAAAGAGGAGCACATTATTCCCAGTTCTGGTATTAACGATCAGCGGGTTGTTTTTTTTTTAAAAAACACACACACTGGAAAAAGTAATTTCGTCTAATTGTTCTCCTAATTATTAAATTAGTGAGTCATAAAATGTAGTATGAGATTTACAGGTATGGGATTTAGGTCGTTCCAGAATTTGATGCATTGTGCATATATGCCTGTAATGTTTATGGATTTGTTTATTTGTAATAATTTTAGGCCACCTTTGGGGCTGGAAAACTCTCCCCAAACACTAGAGGATATGAAAGAGTGCCAGGCAGAGAAATCAAAATACAACCCTTTGTTAATAAAGAGAGAGAGACAGAGAGAGAGACAGAGAGAGACAGAGAGAGACAGAGAAGGGAAGAAAAGAAATCAGAAAAAAATAGGATGTGTCATTAATAATAGCCATAAAAACTTGATTGGGCAAAACTTGCTAGAAATCACCCAGAGTTACATTTTCTTTCTTTCTTTCTTTCTTTCTTTCTTTCTTTCTTTCTTTCTTTCTTTCTTTCTTTCTTTCCTTCTTTCCTTCTTTCTTTCTTTCCCTCCTTCCTTCCTTCCTTCTTCCTCGTTCCTTTTTCTCTTTCTTTTCTTTCTTTCTTTCTTTCCTTCCTACATTCTTTCTTTTTTTCTTTCTTCTCTCTTTCTTCCTTCCCTTCTTTCCTTCCTTTCTTGCTTCTTTTTTGTTCCTTTTTCTCTTTCTTTCTTCCTTTTTTCTTTTCTTTCTTTCCTTCTTCTCTGTTTCTTTCTTTCTTCTTTCACATTCCCTTTTCTCTTTTCTTTCTCTCTTTCTTTCTTTCTTTCTTTTTTTCCTCTCTCTCTCTCCTGCCCCTTCCCTTCTCTCTCTCTCTCTTTCTTCCTTCCCCTCTCTCTGCCATCTTCTTCCTCCCTCCCTCTTTCCTTCCTTCTTTCCTTCCTTCCTTCCTTCCTTTCCAACACACTGATTTTAACGAACAATTTCAAATCAGCTCAGAGTCTGCTTGAAATGTTTTTTCACTTTAAAATAATTACCTCAGTCTCCTGATTCTCCTCTATGTGTCTCAGGATTCTGGCATGGTGTGTGTTACTCAATTATAAGTAATTAAAGCCTGCTGGTCCATCCTTCGCACCAGTGTAGCAGGGCCTGATCTTCTGCAAGGACCATCCTGGAGGGGGCAATTTTTCTCCCACTCCCTCCATGGCCTCAGGGGACTTCTCCTAACGCCTTTCCCTCGCACTCTTTCATTAAGTGACGATAAAAATAAAAATGAGGAGAACGTTCTCTGGGCTGTCACAGCCGGGATATTAATTGGGGTGGTCAGAGAGCAGAGAGCCACCGCCGTGAATGAGAAGGTCCCTTGCTGAGCTGTCTCCTTCTCTATGTCACTCTGGTCACTCAGCTGGGTTGTTCGACTCGTTGGAGATCCGACTCGGAGTAGCCAGAGGGCAAGACGAGCAACTGCCCAATCCTCAAACCGATCATTTGTCTTCGCTAATCATTACCGTAAAGTCCACGGCAAGTTCAGCCTCAAGCTTTTGAGTTTGACTCTACCAATTTTCTCTCCTTCTGCCCTCTCCTAATTACCTTCGTTTAATTTGATGGAAGAAAATGCTACGTTTGGCAATGTCCTAAAACATAGAGAATCTTTGTGGTCCTTTAGGTCAGATGTCACTTTTGGAGTTACTTCTGTCTGGTAAAAATCATTTCCCGTCGCAGTGGCACAGACTTTCAGTCCGGGAGTAAATATTGTTTTCCTTCAAACTCAGTTGCTTCCAAAAAGAGTTGATCCCTTCTTATTTATTGCTTTCTTCTCTATAAGCAGGCTTCCATTCCTAAAATAGTTTTTCACTTCGTGCCCGTCCTGCGGGTTTAGGAAACTGCGTTGTTAAATCGTGTCTCTGAAATGGATCTTTGGCATTACAATCTCTCTGCTCCTGGTGGGGAGGAAATTGAAGGAAGCTGCTTGACTGTTGGGATGCTCTCAAAGAGAAGCTCGATGTAGATCAGAGGTCCCCAACCTTTGCAACTTTAAGACTGAAGGACTTCAGCTCCCAGACTGAAGTCCTTCTGGGAGCTGAAGTCCTTCAGACTTAAAGTTGCAAAGGTTGGGGACCTCTGATGTAGATCAATGGTTCTTAACTTGGGCGATATTGCCCCCCAGGGTGCGGTTTCATTTTTCAGTGGGGCGATGGAATGAAAAGGGGTGACGTGGGGGCGAAGGAACGGAAGGGGGGCGATATGGGGGCGATGGAGCGAGACGTTTTGGAGACACCTTTGAGACTTTTTTCGCATAGCGAACCGCTGTATATCTGTCGTACAAAAACATCAGATTGCTCGCTATTAGCGGATTGAACTTTGTCTTAAAATGTTCCTCCAGCTAGTTTCAGTACAGAACGCCGTGCATATGGGAATACGCATCGCTCATCTTCATGCGCGTTGCGCAGCAGCCTCTTATCATTCTACCCATACAGTGGCGCGCCATTGGCCTTTTCCTTCTTCAACCTCTCCTTCCTTCCTTTTTTTCCATCTCTCCATCCTTTTTCAACCTCTCCTTCCTTCCTTCCTTCATTCCTTCCTTCCTTTTTTTAACCTCTCCTTCCTTCCTTCTTCAACCTCTCCTTCCTTCCTTTTTTGATCTCTCCTTCCTTCATTCCTTTCCTCCTTCTTTTTTTCAACCTCTCCTTCCTTCCTTCCTTCCTTCCTTACAATACAATACAATAGCAGAGTTGGACAGGACCTTGGAGGTCATCTAGTCCAACTCCCTGCCTAGGCAGGAAGCTCTATACCATTTCAGACAAATGGCTCTCCAACATCTTCTTGAAGACTTGCAGTGTTGGGGCATTCACAACTTCTGGAGGCAACTTCTGTTCCACTGATTGATTGTCCTAACTGTCAGGAAATTCCTCCTCAGTTCTAAGTTGCTTCTCTCCTTGATTAGTTTCCACCCATTGCTTCTTGTTCTGCCCTCAGGTGTTTTGGAGAATAGTTTGACTCCCTCTTCTTTGTGGCAATCCCTTGTGGCAACCCCCTTCCTTCTTTCCTTCCTTCCTTCCTTCCTTCCTTCCTTCCTTCCTTCCTTCCTTCCTTCCTTCCATCCATCCATCCATCCATCCATCCATCCATCCATAAAGGTGAAACTGTTTACACCTACTCCATGTTCACAGTCTTGCAAAATACACCCCTACCTTTTCAACTTAACACCGGGAGAGAAATAAGAGAAAGTTGAGCCCCATCTGATTTTGACGGTTGAGCCCCGTCTGGCAGAGAAAAGGCATCTAAAGAAGCCTTAATTGATTATCCATCCATGTTTCCTGAGATGCGTCTAACAAGACTTTTGGGGTGAGATCAGTTCTCTCGCCGGGAGAAGCGATACAAGAATTGGGTAAGTTAAGGAGGAAGCTGTTGCCTCTGGTGTTAGCGCATGTCTCTTGTGGAAAGGGCCTGCAGGACCGCATATATTTTCCCGCAGAGCACGGGAAGTATTCTGATACAACCCGTAGTACGCTCTACTCAATATTTGCAAGCTTCTTTCCATCATCAAATTTGGGGTTTTTTTTGCTGTTCCCAACCTGCCAGGAAAATTTATCCTTTAAAAATTGCAGCACAGCTGTTGTCTCATTCTTTGCAGATTGGTTCTAATAATTTAGAATTGCCAAAGCTGTTTTCTGCACGGTAATAGCAAGCGCATGGAAGGAAATATTTGAACCCCGGAGAAAAGCAGCCAGTGCTTTCCAGGTTCTCGAGTTTTTCCATTCAAATTAAGACGGGAGGGTTGGGGGGGGGGGAAGAGGTGAAGGCGCTCTGCTAAGAAAATAGATTACAATAACTGATGATCTTGCCTGGCTGTCTCCAATTCCTGAAGATTTATTCGCAGCCAACGACTAAATTCAGCCAAATGAAATGTTCTACGCATTTTTCAGCAAGGAAGTAAGGTCTCAAGTGACTCAAAAACACTCTGTTTTTTCAACTTTAGGTTGCCAACAAGATTTGGATACGGGCTGACCTCATTAAAGGCAATTAAATCCTAAGTAGAATAAGGCAGAGATCCTAGCAATTAAAGTTGGCAAATCTCACGAACAGGGAGGAAAAAAATACCCAGACTCTTGTACATAGTTCTCTCCCGCTTCTCATGCTGACTGCTTTGATGACTCCATCCAGCTCCCTCCTTCTCTGCCGTCCCCTTCTTCTTCTTTTGCCCTCCATCGTTCCCAGCATGAGGCTCTTCTCCAGGGAGTCCTTCTTCCTTCTCCTTAGGTGGCCAAAGTCTTTGAGTTTCCCCTTCAGGATCTGGCCTTCTAAAGAGCAGTCAGGGTGGATCTCCTCTAAGACTTGAACATTGGGCACTATCTAATAAAATGAAATCCAATGGCGAAAAGAGTCAGGTTCTACATTTAGGCAACAAAAATGAAATGCACAGGTACAGGATAGGTGGTACCTTGCTCAATAGCAGTAACTGTGAGAGGGATCTTGGAGTCCTAGTAGACAACCATTGAAATAGGAGCCAGCCGTGTGCAGCAGCTGCCAAAAAAGCCAACACAGTTCTAGGCTGCATAAACAGAGGGATAGAATCAAGGTCACGTGAAGTGTTAATACCACTTTATAAGGCCTTGGGAAGGCCACACTTGGAATATTTGCATTCAGTTTTGGTCACCATGATGTAGAAAAGATGTGGAGAATCTAGAAAGAGTGCAGAGAAGAGCAACAAAGATGATTAGGGGACTGGAGACTAAAACATATGAAGAACGGTTGCAGGAACTGGGTATGTCTAGTTTAATGAAAAGAAGGATTAGGGGAGACATGATAGCAGTGTTCCAATATCTCAGGGGTTGCCACAAAGAAGAGGGAGTCAAGCTATTCTCCAAAGCACCTGAGGGTAGAACAAGAAGCAATGGGTGGAAACTCATCAAGGAGAGAAGCAACTTAGAACTAAGGAGAAATTTCCTGACAGTGAGAACAATTAATCAGTGGAACAGAAATTGCCTCCAGAAGTTGTGAATGCCCCAACACTACAAGTCTTCAAGAAGATGTTGGATAGCCATTTGTCTGAAATGGTATAGGGCTTCCTGCCTAGGCAGGGAGTTGGACTAGATGACCTCCAAGGTCCCTTCCAACTCTGCTATTGTATTGTATATACAATTACTTTGGGACTGGCCGGTTGGATGGCCTTGCAAAGGACTCAATGCAGGAGTTTTTTCCAGCACCAGAGTTCAAAGGCCTCCATCCTTTGGCGCTCAGCCTTCCTTACGGCCCAACCTTCACAGCCATCCATTGCAACTGGGAAAACCATCGCCTTGACTGTACGCACTTTTGTTGGCACTTTTGTGGCATCCCCTTAAATATTGGAATCCTGCTATCATGTCACTCCCAGCCCATTTTTTCACTAAACTAGACACACTTTGCCAGAGTGTGATAATAAATGGACAGGGTTTTACTGATGCATAAAATCAGAGATGATTTTGCAGGGCATTAGATGGGAGAGAAAGACAGGATGTGTTAATTGGCGTGCCAGCAAATAAATAACCAGAGAGGCCAATGTTTAACTAAAGTTTGCAAGAATTTCCATATCCTGGAAAAATGAGTTGCCATTAAAAGCGAAATTACTGTTCCTCAGGGGCCAAAGCACTGCTCCTAATTTAATTTTCAGTTAAATCATTACTGAAATAGACTCCAGTTTCTCGTCCACTGTTCTTCTTGAAATTTCTCGGGTTACTCTTAAATCTAATCACAGAGAAGTTGGGTCTGTTACCATGAATTCATTGCGTATTATTTTTTTTATGTAAAAGAGATGGGGGTCATTGAAAGTTTTGGTCTTGTTGTTTCTAGTAAGGACGTGGTGACTCGGTGGCTAAGACGCTGAGCTTGTCAATCAGAAAAGATCGACAGTTCAGCGGTTAGAATCCCGAATGCCACATAACGGAGTGAGCTTCCGTTACTTGTCCGAGCTTCTGCAGTTCGAAAGCACATTAAAAAATGCAGTGGGAAGAGGTCTTCTAAGAAGGGGCACGGTGGCTCAGTGGCTAAGTTGAGCTTGCCAGTCAGAAAGGTCAGCAGTTCGGTGGTTCGAATCCCTAGCGCTGTGTAATGGAGTGAGCTCCTGTGACTGGTCCCTGCAGTCCAAAAGCACATAAAAATGCAAGGAGATAAATAGGAACCGTCTTTGGTGGGAAGGGAACAGCGTTCCGTGCGCCTTCGGCATTGAGTCATGCCAGCCACATGACCACGGAGACGTCTTCGGACAGCACTGGCTCTTCGGCTTTGAAACGGAGATGAGTACCGCCCCCTAGAGTCGGGAACAACTAGCATGTATGTGCAAGGGGAACTTTTACCTTTACCTTATTGTTGTTTCTAATTTGTAAGGAAAAAATGGACTCTTTGATCAATTTAAGAGTAGGGCTGTATTTACACCTCAAAAGATTTAAAACCATGGTCCACTCAGCATGCTTATGTCATCATGTGGCTTAGTACAAGAGCTTTATTATTAATTCAACACCCTTCCACCTACAAATAAATAAATATTGCATCTGCAGAGCAACTCCACGTATAGCACACCTCCACGCACACAATAAACCTAGAAGCATCACAATTTATTATCTGGCAAGAAAAATCCTGTAAATCCATTTTCTTCCTTCCCGAGTTTATCCAACATCCAGCATGGAAATGCTTGGTTTGATTTAGGCTCAGTGCAGTCTGTCATCCCAGCTAATTATATTATCTTGTGCAATAAACGGTGTTTAAACAAAAGAGGACATGCTGATCCCACAGGTTTGTTTACCATTTGTATCAACTGAAATTTTAAAAAATGGTTATGCCAATAACCAGGTAGACTGGCATGGAATGCTAACCTTATTGGGAACTTTGACTATCACTAAATGTTGCATCTTTTCATTCTTGATGAATGTATTTTATTAAATATATTCATCAAGAATGTATTTAACACCTCGTAACACCTCTCCTGCGCGAGCTGCACTGGCTTCCTGTGGTCTTTCGGGTGCGCTTCAAGGTGTTAATGACCATCTTTAAAGCGCTCCATGGCTCGGGGCCTAGTTACATGCGAGACCGTCTCCTGCCCCATACATCCCTCCGTCTGATCCGCTCCCATAGAGAAGGCCTTCTCAGGGTGCCATCGGCCAGGCAATGCCGGTTGGCGACACCCAGGGGAAGGGCCTTCTCTGTGGCGGGCCCAATCCTCTGGAACGACCTGCCCCCTAAACTCCATACCACCACAGACCTCCGCCTTTTCCGCCGGCGTCTGAAAACGCATTTATTCCAACAAGCCGGCCTAGGATAAACACCCGAGCTGGGCTTTTTAGTTATAAATTTTAATTAGAGAATTTTAAAATGTTTTAGCACGGGGTAATTTAATTTAATTGGATTTTAATAATTGATCTATTTATGTATGTTGTGTTTTAATTTACCTGGGCGCCGCCCTGGGTCCTTTTGTAGGAGAAGGTCGGGGTATAAATTTAATAAAAATAAAAATAAAAAAATATTCTCATGTACACTGGGGCTAAGACAACTTAGAACTACACCGCCTTCTGTCTGACCTAAGCATAATACATAAAATTATACACTACAATGTCCTGCCTGTCAACAACTACTTCAGCTTCAACCACAATACACGAGCGCATAGATACAAACTCAAGGACAACCGCTCCAAATTTGATTTCAGAAAATGCGACTTCAGCCCCAGAGTGGTCAACGCCTGGAAGGCTCTACCTGACTCTGTGGTTTCTTCCCCAGACCCCCAAAACTTTAACCTTAGACTGTCTCCTGTGGACCTCACCCCATTCCTCAGAGGTCTGCAAAGGGAGCGCGCATAAGTGCACCAATGTGCCTACCGTCCTCGTCCTAATGTTTCTCTGTATTTGTATCCATTTCATGGATCCAAAATCATGTTTATACTTACATATTTTATCCAATACATGCTTGACGAAATAAATAAAATAAAAAATAAATAAAATAAATAAGTAAAATAAAAATAAAATAAAAATAAAATAAATAACGTAAATAAATACAAAAAGAATAAGTATAAAATAAATGAAATAAATAAATGAAATAAGTAAAATAAGTAAAATAAGTAAAATAAGTAACATAAGTAAAAAAAAAAAAAAAATTAAAAAAAATAAAAAAATAAAATAAATAAAATAAATAAAATAAATAAAATAAATAGAATAAATAAAATAAATAAAATAAATAAAATAAATAAAATAAATAAAATAAATAAAATAAATAAAATAAATAAAATAAATAAAAATAAAATTAAAGTAAATAAATAAATAAAATGAAATAAATAAATGAAATAAGTAAAATAAATAAGAAATAAAATAAAATAAATAAAATGTAAAATAAAATAAAATAATAAAAAATAAAGTAAATAAAGTAAATCAATAAAAACTAAAATAAATGAAAATAAATGAAATAAGTAGATGAAATAAGTAAATCAATAAAAAATAATTAAAAAATAAATGAAATCAATAAATGAAATAAGTAAATAAAAATAAATAAATAAATAAAATAAATGACAATAAAATAAAAATAAATAAAAAATAAAGTAAATAAAGTAAATCAATAAAAACTAAAATAAATAAATAAAATAAATAAATGAAATAAGTAAAATAAATAATATAAAAATTATATTATGTATACAATACAATAAAAAATAAAATAAGTAAAATAAATTAAAAATTAAAAAAAATTAAAAATAAAATAACTAAAATAACTAAAATAACTAAAATAACTAAAATAACTAAAATAACTAAAATAACTAAAATAAATAAAATAAATAAAATAAATAAAATAAATAAAATAAATAAAATAAATAAAATAAATAAAATAAATAAAATATTTATTTTTTAGCCCAGAGCATCTGGAGAAAGCTGTTTTCCTTCTTGCTTTTTCTTGCGGCTGTTCCAAATCGGGCGTAAAGACTGCATCCACCGAGTGACATTAAGATGAGGTCAGCAAGTTGTCTTTAAAAACCACCACTTTCTCATCTATTTGAAGAACTCCAAAGGCCAGGAATGTAGCGTCATGTTCCCAAGCCTTGTGGAATGTAATTTAGACCGGCTGATTTATTCCACTAGGGCAGGTGGACTCCATAAAGAATTTTTAAAGAAGTTATTTATTGGGGGGGAGACATTAGCCGAGCAACAGAAGCGGGAGGGGGAGATCAGGCAAGTTCAGGAATTCTCTTTGGATCCCTCTGGAGATCCTCAGATAAAGGCCAAGAATTGCAGCAAATATCCTGGAAGGAAGAACAGTCGTCATCACGAAGGCATCTTTCTGTACAACCGCCCCTCTCCTTTTCCCTTTCTCGTCCCTTCCCATCTTTTGCAGAATCTCATCAGCGGGTGAAATGACACCCTTCCCGCAATCAATCCCTCCTTCCATACCTTTCCCACGGTCCCCAGCTTTCCTCTTTAACCATCCCACAAAGCAAGGCGGGAAAGCGCCAGAGCTCCCTGTAACGGCATTGCCAAAAAGGCATCAAGAGTTGTTCACCTAATTTTCTTCTCCCGTAACATTGCGCCGCAAACGAGGGCATGCAAAACCTTTGCCAGACCAATCCTCGAATACAGCTCGTCTGCCTGGAATCCACGCTGTATGTTAGGAGTTAGACTCCAATAGTTGGGTAGACAATATGTAGTCATTGTCACTTTACGGCTGGTGGAACGTTAAGAGTGCAATTAGTAAGTGCAATTATCTCTAACTATAAGAGGAAGCCAGGAGAGCGCATCTCTCTCTCTCTCTGCTGGACTTGCTGTTTGATAACTGTTTGCTTGTGAACTGCGATTACTGAAGAAGAAGACGGAAGATTGTGTAAGCTATTTGATATTGTTGAGAGTTTGTTCTTGACTCAATTTAACATCACTGCTTGTTGAGCAGTAGCTTAGTTTAGTAGTTTTTACAACTTCAGTAAAAGCTATTTTATTTAACTTAAACAGGGTCTGGTCTACTAATTGTGTGTACATTAGCAACATTCTTCTACCTGCATACTCCACTGTGCACCCTCTACTGTCTCCCAACAGAGATACCACCGGAGATATCAGACATTGATACAATTGAGCGAGTCCAGAGCAGGGGTGGGTTCCAGCCAGCACCAGTGCTGGTTTGCATGCGTGTGGGGGCTCAGGATTTGCTAGGCATCCGTGGGTTTCTTCTGGAGGAAGGTGCAACTGGGTGCCAGGTCTACATGTCATTCTCGCTCTGAAGATCCTTGGCATCTTCAGGGTTGAACTTCCTTATGTGAGAATGATGGGGAGCTGTCCAGGGTCCTGGTTCTAACCTGCAAACGCTTTAATTTACACGTACACACACACACACACAATCTGATAACCTGGCGTTGTCTGAGTATTTATTTATAGGGGGGAAATGTCCGGACCAAATGTAATTTCTAATGTTGGATTTTGCCCCTTTGTGGAGTACCATGAAGCTGTTACCATGGAAGCTCCACTGCACTGTACAGTAGAAGCCATTTTATGGCATGGCAGGCTGTATCTTAACAGAACAACTCCCCCCCAAGGGGTGTTAGGGGTGTCTTACCCCCTCATAGTATTTGTTTCCAGATATTAAGTCATCCATGTACCAATTTGGTTGAAATTGCCCCCACACAGAGAGACAGAGACAGAGACAGAGAGAGAGAGAGAGAGAGAGAGAGAGAGAGAGAGAGAGAGAGAGAGAGAGAGAGAGAGAGAGAGAGAGAGAGAGAGAGAGAGAGAGAGAGAGAGAGAGAGAGAAATCAGTGTATTCTCCAGGCACTTCATTTTTACCAAAAAAGCAAGTAATAATTAATAATATACATAGTAATTATAGCAATAATTATACTTGCATTAACATATTAATTATACTAGTATGCTTATAGTCATAAATAACTATCATCTTTCACATATACATAAGCTTCCTTCTTCTAATTTCTACCTCTCGTATCTAACCACTGGTGGAACCTATTCCATGTTGAATAATACTCTGCCTCTCCTTTATCTTTTATTTTCAATGTCAATCTATCCATCGCTGCACCGTCCAATATTTTCCAAATTATGTTTTCATCCGGTGGGGTTGTTCTCATTTTTGCATCATCTACCAACTCTTTAAACGTGCAGCTCCGGGTGTTGAATATTCAGATATTAAATTTAAAAACTTTTCTGTATTTTTTATTTACAGTTCTAACCCGCAGCCTTTTTTCTTTAAACGGGCGGCTTGCACATTTTAAAAGGCTTTTTTTTTAAAAAAGAAAAAATTGCAATTCAATGTGGTCCCCGTAACCTCCTGCTTTTTATCATCCGAATGATTTGACGAGCAGAGGAGGATTTGATGCTGATTGATTTTGACTCGTTCTTTCCCCACCTGACAAACTTAAAAGTGTGAATTGCGTTTCTCAGAATTCCCCATCCAGCACGGACATTGCTAGGAATTCTGGGGATTGAAATCCAAGCATCTCAAAGTTTTTCAGGTAGAGAAATGTTGGTTTAGGTAGATACTTTGGATGAGTTCATGCAAATACGTTATGTTAATGGTGAAATCTAGACAGCATCCTAAAAAACAGAGACATCACCCTGCCAACACAAGTATGTCTAGTCAAGGCTGTGGTTTTCCCAGTTCCAATGGATGGCTGTGAAGGTTGGATCATAAGGAAGGTTGAGCGCCAAAGGATGGAGGCCTTTGAACTCTGGTGCTGGAGAAGACTCCTGCATTGAGTCCCTTGGACATCCAACCTGTCAGTCCTAGAGGCGATCCACCCTGACTGCTCTTTAGAAGGCCAGATCCTGAAGAGGAAACTCAAAAGACTTTGGCCACCTAAAGAGAAGGAAGAAGGACTCCCTGGAGAAGAGCCTCATGCTGGGAACGATGGAGGGCAAAAGAAGAAGAAGGGGATGGCAGAGAAGGAGGTGGCTGGATGGAGTCACTGAAGCTGTCAATGTGAGCTTAATTGGACTCCAGAAGATGGTAGAGGACAGGAAGGCCTGGAGGAACATGGTCCATGGGGTCGCGATGGGTCGGACATGACTTCATAACTCACAACAATCAAGGAATGTGAAGGAAGAAAGAGAGGGAGAAGGAATAATGGAGAAGAGGGGAAAAGAGAAGGGAAGAGGAGGAGGGGGGGAGGAGGAGGAGGAGGGAGAAGAAGAGGGAGAAGAAGAGGGAGAAGGAGGAGGTGGTGGTGGTGGTGGTGGTGACTGGTCAGTGTGATCTTAAATGAACTCCAGAGGATGGGAGAGGACAGGAAGGCCTGGAGGAACATGGTCCATGGGGTCACGGTGGATCAGACATGATTTCACAACTAACTGCAACAATGGTGGATTGTTACAGTATGGTGTACCTCAAGCTTCCTGGTCCATGGGGTCGCGATGGGTCGGACATGACTTCATAACTCACAACAATCAAGGAATGTGAAGGAAGAAAGAGAGGGAGAAGGAATAATGGAGAAGAGGGGAAAAGAGAAGGGAAGAGGAGGAGGGGGGGAGGAGGAGGAGGAGGGAGAAGAAGAGGGAGAAGAAGAGGGAGAAGGAGGAGGTGGTGGTGGTGGTGGTGGTGACTGGTCAGTGTGATCTTAAATGAACTCCAGAGGATGGGAGAGGACAGGAAGGCCTGGAGGAACATGGTCCATGGGGTCACGGTGGATCAGACATGATTTCACAACTAACTGCAACAATGGTGGATTGTTACAGTATGGTGTACCTCAAGCTTCCTAACTGCTGATAGGTTCTTTGATCTCAGCTAATTGTGGACCATATTCTCTTCAGATGTCCCATTTCCCCAAGCACCGAAGACAGATGGGATCTCAGCTAAGATAATCTGCTGAGATCGGGTGAGGTCAGGCAAAGACGAGGGAGCGCAATTCAGGCTGGATGCACCACAGTGGTGTTCCTTTGTTGAGTGTGGAGTCACAAATTCTATTTCTGAGACCACTGAAGCGTAGGAGGGTTCTGCTTCTGCCGGCAGAGCGAAGATCCGCATTCCAACAGAGGTCGAGCTGGCCTTCCAAACCAGCTGTGGGTAGCCAAGTTGGCATCCTTGCGTTTGCAGAGGATGGCTAGGAATTTTTAAACAGCCCCTCCTAACGATGGACAAGGGCAGAAGAGGTCAGTACAAAGAGGCTAAAAGAAAGCTCCCATTTCTAAGCATCGTCTTCCGAATTAGACACTGAGTAGGTACTTAAGTGTTCACTCTGTTTATCACCCAATTTGCCCTTAACTGCCTAAGGAATGGAATAGCAAGCTTCTTTCTTTCTTTTTCTTTTTCTTTTCTCTCTTTCTTTCTTTTCCTTCCTATCTACCTATTTATCTATCTATCTTCCCTCCCTCCCCTCTCTATCAATCTCTATCTATACCCCTCCCTTCCTCTATCTATCTATCCATCCATTCATCCATCCATCCACCCACCCACCCACCCACCCATCCGTCTATCTATCTATCAATCTATCCCTCCTCCCTCCTGCTCTATCTATCTATATTTATCCTCCCTCCCTCCCTTCCCTCCTCCTTGCTTGCTTGATAGCTGCTTGATTCCTGTCTGTCTGTCTGTCTATCTATCTTTCCTACCTACCTTCCCACCTGTTTGATATCTCTCTCTTTCTCTCTCTCTCTCTCTCTCCATCCATCCTTCCTTCCTTCCTTCCTTCCTTCCTGCCTGCTTTCCTTCCTTTTCCTTCCTACTTTCCTTCTTTCCTCCCTCCCTCCCTTCTTTCCTTCCTTCTTGCTTTCTTGCTTTTTTGGTGTGTGTCTGTGTGTATGTTTGAATGTGCACCGAATTGCCTACATTTCTTTCCTTCCTTCCTTCCATCCTGCTTTCCTTCCGTCCTTTTCCTCCCTACTTTCCTACTTTCCTTCCTCCCCTCTTCCTTCCTTCCTTCTTGCTTTGTTGCTTTTTTGGTGTGTGTGTGTCTGTGTGTCTGTGTGTTTGAATGTGCACCAAATTGTCCACATTTGCCCCAAATGGCTGCAAATTGGCCACCATCTTCGCCACAGAGCAGTGAAACTTTTGGTTGAGCGAGTCATCGATTTGCGATTGTGGATAAAGGAACGCAACACAGCACAGCTTGTGTGTGTGTGTGTGTTTCCACCCTTAACAGACTCCTTCGAAAAGATTATTAGAATTGTAGAACGTTTTTTGTTTGTCATGCCAGCGGGTGACATTTTGTTTGCATAATGCGCCTGGCCCATTGTTATCTCTCTCCCTTTTGAGCATGGTGGGTTTTTCCTAGAAGAAGTTCAAGAGTGGCCACCATTCAATTCGCCAGAACACGAATCCGATGATCCCAGATTTGGTCATAATTGGTTCCACAGCGCCGGAGGGCAGGAAGGAAAGAAGGAACAAAAAGAGATTGGCGGATAGAGATGGGGAAATAGTTTTATTATTCCATGGAAGAGAATCTAATTTAAAAAGACAACAGAAAACCAAGGACTCTCCCTCGCTGTGTTTGGGGCTGTGGAAACTATCAATTCATACACGAGTCCTTGACGTTTTTTACAAGGTCAAGAGAAATGAAACAGCAGGGACGGGAGCAGATCTGGAGAAGAATAAAACTTTCTGCCATAAATGGCTACCTCCAAGGCAACTATAGATGAGGATTCACAACCATTATGTAGAGGGATTGGGCAAGAAATTAAAGAGATAGAGGGGACAGATTCATGGAGGATGAAACTCAGTCTTGATGGCTGTAAACCAGAGGTGGGACTCAGCAGGTTCTGAATAGTTCTGGAGAACTGATAGTGGAAATTTTGAGTAGTTTGGAGAACCGGCAAATGCCACCTCTGGCTGGCCGTACCCCATCTATTCTCTGCCTCCCGAGTCACAACTGATTGGGAGGGAATGGGGATTTTGCAGTAACCTTCCCTTGGAATGGGGTGGGAAGGTATCCTTCCCCCTGTCATACCCATCAAGCGACGCCCACCAAGCCATGCCTACAGAACCGGTAGTAAAAAAAAAATTTGAATCCCACCACTGGTGAGATGCTGGGTAGTTGACCACATGGAGTTGAGGGTGAGGGGTTTTTATACCTTCTCTTGGGCTTTGAACTTAAGCTTCCTGTTCCTGTGCAAGAACATGCATTCTATTGGCTATTGTCAAGGGTCATAGCTGGCTTATAGATTGTCAGGTGCTTTGGAGAATAGCTTGACTCCCTCTTCTTTGGGGCAACCAAAGAAGGACTAAGGGAGACATGATGGCAGTGTTCCAATAACACTGCTCCCTTAGTCCTTCTTTTCGTTAAACTAGACATGTCTAGTTCCTGCAACTGTTCTTCATATGTTTGAGCCTCCAGTCCCCTAATCCTCTTGGTTGCTCTTCTCTGCACTCTTTCTAGAGTCTCTGCATCTTTTTTACATCGTGGCGACCAAAACTGGATGCCGTATTCCAAGGGTGGCCTTCCCAAGGCCTGATAAAGTGGTAGCAACATTTCACGTGATCTGGATTCCATCCCTCTGTTGATGCAGCCTAGAACTGTGTTGGCTTTTTGGGCAGCTGCTGCCCATGGCTGGCTCCTATGTAAATGGTTGTCCACTAGGATCCCTCTCACAGTTGCTACTATTGAGCAAGGTCCCACCTATACTGTCCCTATGCATTTGGTTTTTCTTGCCTAACTGTAGAACCTTCCTTTTTTCACCATTGAATTTCGTTTTGTTAGATAGACTCCAATATTCAAGTTTATCAAGATCCTTCTGTATCTTAAGCCTATCTTTTGGAGTGTTGGCTATTCTATTTTGAAACCTTGTTTGCTCCTTTCTCTCTGCTCTCTTTGCTCCTTGGTGATGGGCAGTCCTTTTTTCCGATCCCTTTTCTGCGGGATCGGATTCTGCCCCATACATCTTCCCGGCCGATTCGCTCCCACAGAGAGGGACTTCTCCGGGTGCCGTCCACTAGACTTTGTCAGCGGGCGATGCCCAGGGGAAGGGCCTTCTCTGTGGCGGGCCCAGCCCTCTGGAACGACCTTCTCCCCGACATTAGAACGACTACGGACCTCCGCTCCTTCCGTCAGAAATTAAAAACTCACTTTTTCTGCTTGGCCGGCCTAGGTTAGTCTCTACCTCAGGGGTTAGGGAATGTTTATTTTAAAAATGGGGATTTTAGTGCAGGGACAGTTGATTTAATTTGTTTTTATTGTATTTATTTATGTATATATTTTATATTGTTTTAATTTTCCCTGTGCACCGCTCCGAGTCCCCCTGGGGAGAGGATGCGGTATAGAAAAATAAAATCTATCTATCTATCTATCTTCCTCCCCCCTTTAAAAAAAATCTTACTTGATGTTGTTTCCAAGCTGTTTGAAACGGCGATAAAAATGGATCCAGGAGCAACCCTGGAAGAATCAGCTAACAGCCCAGTACATTGGAAGAAACAAGCCAGCAAAATTAAACTCCCCTTCATCAGAACTCCAGGAAATTCTATACTTCGCCCAGCAGGAGCCTCTCTGCTAAGCAGGACGCTTCCATTTAGAGCCTGGGCATTCTGCAAGCATCCTGCTTTTTACCAATGCCAACCGGGAACCTGAAAATAATTCACTCCCACCGAAAGGAGAAGAAGAAAGGGGGGAGAAATGGAGACACAGCAGAACAGCAGACGTGTAGAACGGTTCCCCTTGCATGTATGTGCTAGTCGTTCCCGACTCTAGGGGGTGGTGCTCATCTCCTTTCCAAAGCCGAAGAGCCAGCACTGTCCGAAGACGTCTCCATGGTCATGTGGCCGGCATGACTCAACGCCCGAAGGCGCATGGAAATGCTGTTCCCTTCCCACCAAAGGTGGCTCCTATTTTTCTACTTGCATTTTTAATGTGCTTTCGAACTGCTAGGTTGGCAGAAGCTGGGACGAGTCACGGGAGCTCACTCCGTTATGCAGCGCTGGGGATTCGAACCGCCGAACTGCTGACCGTTCTGACCAACAAGCTCAGCTTAGCCACTGAGCCACCATCTCTCTTCTTAGAAGACCTCTTCCCATGGAAATCTCTCTTATAGTCACAGGGAGTCATCGTCAGTTAGTGGAGAGACCACTAGGGCAAGTCACTGGAATATAAATTGAGGGCAACCCCCCACGCCCTACTAGCACTGATGATGTTACCTAGATTGGTAATGAAACATCTGCAAGAAGGTGCCAAGCTCAAAGAGCACCAAAGGCCCCACAGTCATCGTCCTCCTCCTCCTCCTCCTCTACACAAATCCCAACTCCTTTCTAACACTGATGATATTACCTAGTTGGGTCATGGAACATCTGCAAGAAAACTACCGAGGAGGAGGAGGAGGAGGAGGAGGAGGAGGAGGAGGAGGAGGAGGAGGATTGTGGGATCCTCAGTGCTTTCTGAGCTTGGCCCTCATGATGCCCAGATGGACCACTGATGATGCTCCCTAGTTGGGTCACGAAATGTTTGCAAGAAAACCATCAAGCTCAGAGAGCACCAAGGACTCCACAGTCCTCCTCCTTTTCCATTTTTTCCTCCTCTCCACAAATCCCACCCCCTTCTAGCACTGATGATGTTAGCTAGTTGGGTCACGAAACATCTGCAAGAGGACCGCCAAGCTCAGAGAGCACCAAGGATCTCTTCGCTTACTACCCCAACCCCCTACAGAAGAGATCCTCAATCTCATCTTTGTCCCCTTTTTGTATCCTTCTTGCTTATCCCTCGGGTGTCGTCCCTTCAATACAATACAATAGCAGAGTTGGAAGGGACCGTGGAGGTCATCTAGTCCAACCCCCTGCCTAGGCAGGAACCTTATACCATTTCAGACAAATGGCTATCTAACATCTTCTTAAAGACTTCCAGTGTTGGGGCATTCACAACTTCTGGAGGCAACTTCTGTTCCACTGGTTAATTGTTCTAACTGTCAGGAAATTTCTCCTTAGTTCTAAGTTGCTTCTCTCCTTGATTAGTTTCCACCCATTGCTCCTTGTCCTGCCCCCAGGTGCTTTGGAGAATAGCTTGACTCCCTCTTCTTTGTGGCACTCTCTGAGATATCTGAACACTGCTATCATGTCTCCCCTGGTCCTTTTTATTAAACTAGACATACCCAGTTCCTGCAATCGTTCTTCATATGTTTTAGCCTCCAGTCCCCTAAATCCTCTTGGTTGCTCTTCTCTGCACTCTTTCCAGAGTCTCCATCTCTTTTCTACATCGTGGCGACCAAAACTGTATGCAATATTCCAAGTGTGGCCTTACCAAGGCCTTATAAAGCAGTATTAACACTTGATTCTCTCCCTCTGTTTATGCAGCCTAGAACTGTGTTGGCTTTTTTAGCAGCTGCTGCCCACAGCTGGCTCCTATTTCAATGGTTGTCCATTCAATTTTTCCTCTCCTCGACTTTTTTCTCTTCTTTGAAATCCTGTCCTACCATCCAAGAGTCAAAGACGTTGAGGCTGGAGTCTATCAATTCGTTTGCTTTTCAGAAATCTCTGATATTCGGTGTACCACTTCTGCCCCAATGTTATTGTGGTTTTTTTTTTTTTCTTAACTTCTCATCGGGTGCAAAATTCTGCGATTAAAAGTGGAGACTTAAAAACACATCAATCCATCAATCACCCCATTATTCACCAAAGGAGTCGTTGCTGGAAACCCTACAGCAAGCTCTAGGCTAAAAAACAAGGGAGTAACTTTCTTGGGCAACCATAGAGTTGGGCTGGTAAACTGTCCTTCCCTGGAAATCTAATTTCTCAAGCCCTTGGCAGCAAGTGTGGCCCAGTGATGTTTCCTTGCTGTCTTTAATTAATTTTAAAAGGAAAAGGAGCCGATAGATCTTTTCTTTCCCTCCCTCCCTCCTTCTCTCTCTCTCTCTCTCTCTCTCTCTCTTCTTCTTCTTCTTCTTTTTCTCCTATGATTTCTACTTTGGACAGCTGGTGAATTCATATGCACCGGTGTGTTTTTTGAGTACGCGAGATGAAAATTAAAATAACTCTACATTAATTCTGGGGGATTATTGCTTAGGAGAAGGATGTTGAAATCTAAAGCCAGCCCTTCATTCTTATTCATTCATTTAGTTAGTTAGTTTGTACGTAGAAGAAAACAGGTATAAGTATAGACATCAATATGGACACAGTAAAATGGGGACGAATAAATGGGGACAGGAGGAGAGGGACGGAAGGCACACTGGTGGTGCTTATGCATGCTCCCTTTAAGGACCTCTGAGGAATGGGGTGAGGTCAATGGTGGACAGTTTGAGGTTGACATTTTGGGGATTTGAGGACGTAACAACGGAGTCAGGTAGAGCATTCCAGGCCTTGAACCCTCTGTGGTTGAAGTTGTATTTTATGCAATCGAGTTTGGAGCGGTTGACCTTGAGTTTGCATGTATTGTTTGCCTATTTCAGTGGTGGGATTCAGCCGGTTCGCACCTATTCGGGAGAACCGGTTGGTAACTTTCTAAGCAGTTCAGAGAACCGACTGTTGGAAGAAATCTCATTTTATTTAGAGGGCTAATCCTGTACGGAAGGCAGGAAGGAAACTTTCTGATGTTGTTTCTAGCCTCATCTTTGTTGCCTGGCTTATAGAAACTGCCCCTCCAGTTAACCCTTATGACATTGTAACAGCTAAGGCAAAGCGCCCGTCAACCTGAGTGACGTTGTATTGACCATGCCCACCCAGTCACATGACCACCGAGCCATACCTACCAAGCTGGTCATTAGGGCAGAGAACCAATTGTTAAATCATTTGAATCCCACCACTGGCCTATTTATTATTGAGGTTGAAGCTGAAGTCGTCGTTGACAGGTAGGATGTTCTAGTGGATAATTTTGTGTACTATACTTAGCGCAGACCATAGATGGCGTAGTTCTAGGTTGTCCTAGCCCAAAATTTCAAGTATGGTGGTTCGAAGAGCCAGCGCTGTTCGAAAACGTCTCCGTGGTCATGTGGCCAGCATGACTCAGCACTGAAGGCGCACGGAACGCTGTTCCCTTCCCACCAAAGGTGGCTCCTGTTTTCCTGCTTGCATTTTTGACATGCTTTCAAACTGCTAGGTTGGCAGAAGCTGGGACGAGTCAAGGGGGCTCCCTCCATTATGTGGCGCTGGGGATTCGAACCGCCGAACTGCCGTCCTTTCTGATCAACAAGCTCAACGACTTAGCCTCTTGCCCCTTAAATAATAAAAGTATGAATATAATAACATAAATGATATAATAAAAGTATTTTACACAATGTCAAAATCTGCCCTTCCTTTCCTACGTGCAGGAGGAGAGGGGAGAGAAAAAAAATAAAAGGAGTTTAAAAATTTCTCAAGCAGCCACATTAATAATGCCTTCCGAGAAATAACAGCTTGGCTCTTTTTGAAAAAAAAAGGGTGGGGGGAATGGTCTCATTCCAAGCCAGAAACGGATGGCTGTTGACATGCTTTGCATTGCAATTGTGGTATAGGAGAGGGGGGAATTGGTGTATATATGTAATGAAGAGAGAGAGAGAGACAGAGAGACAGAGAGAAAGAGAGGGCGGAGGGAGAGGGAGAGACAGACACAGAGAGAGGGGGGAAGAGAGAAAGAGAGAGAGAAAGAGGGAGAGACACAGAGAGAGGCAGAGAGAGACAGACAGAGAGAGAAAGAGGGAGAGACAGAGACAGACAGAGAGAAAGGGGGAGAGACACAGAGGAAGAGAGAGACAGAGAAAGGAAAAGAGACAGAGACAGAAAGAAAGGGAGGGAGACAGAGAGAGAGAAAGGGAGAGAGACAGAGAAAGAAGGAGGGAGGGACAGAGAAACAGAGAGAGAGAGACAGAGAGAAAGAGAAAGAGGGACAGAGAGACAGAAAGAGAGGGAGACAGAGAAACAAAGAAAGGGGGAGAGAGAAAGGGAGAGAGACAGGGAGACAGACAGAGACAGAGAAAGAGAGAGAGAAAGGAAGGGAGGGAAGGAGAGAGAAACAGAAAGAGAAAGAGGGACAGAGAAAGAGAGAGAGGGAGACACAGAGAGAGAAATAGACAGAGAGACAGATAGAGAAAGAGAAAGGAAGAGAGACAGATAGAGAAAGATGGAGAAAGTGAGAGAGAGAAAAGACAGAGAGAGACAGACAGAGAGTTAGATAGATAGTCTAATTTGCCCTCTAATGTTGAATTCCAAGCCAATTAGATTACATAAGCAAATGAAGTCAATTGCACAGGAGAATAAAACTGTTGTCCTTTGATCTAAGTTTTGTTGTAATCCTCTCCGTCTATTAGCATGAGATCATCGAGGCTGACAGGGCCGAAGACCTAAACCGCACAGCTGAGACAGGAAGACCACCCAAAGGTCAGGAGAAAGACGATGGTTTCTAGAATCCAGAATCCGTGCTTACTTGTGTCGCGAAGGCGAGAGCATCATCTGCTCCCTTCGCAAAAGAACTCAGGGTTGGCGGTTTCCTGGCAGACATCTCGTGACCCAGCTAGGGAAACGTTATCAGGCTAAGAGGAAGTGAGGTTTCTGGAAAGGAGGAGGAGGAGATGGGGTGGCGAGGAGGAGGAGGAGGAGGAGGGGGAGGAGGAGGAGGAGGAGGAGGAGGAGAACTGTGGGGTCCCTTGTGCTCCCTGAGCTTGATAGTTTTCTTACAGACATTTCATTACCCAACTAGGTGACAACATCAGTGCTGGAGGGAGTGGGTTGAGGGGGGGGGAGGACTGAATTGATGCTCTCTGAACTTGGTTGTTTTCTTGAAGACGTTTCACTAGGAACTAGAAGCCCGCAGAATATTGCTACACCATAATCAGAGTCACTCAATTGGGAGGCGGGAGGCATATAAATGTAACAAACACTGCAAAATGAAATAGTCTCCCAGAAAAGTCAGTTACGCTGTTGGGTTTTCATAAGAAGGAAAAGAAACCCATCAATCGAGAAGGAAGGGATTTAAGGTCACTGCAGATAAAATCAGAGGATCAGCTCCCTGCCCAAATTTAAATCGGGGCGGTGGGGCGGAATGAGACAGTGGAGAAAAGATAGATAGAGAGATAGAGAGAGATTAGATAGATAGATGGATTAGATAGATTAGATAGATAGATAGATAGATAGATAGATAGATAGATAGATAGATAGATAGATAGATAGATAGATAGATAGATAGATAGATAGATAGATAGATAGATAGAGATTAGATAGATAGATAGATTAGATAGATTAGATAGATAGATAGATAGATAGATAGATAGATAGATAGATAGATAGATAGATAGATAGATAGATAGATAGATAGATAGATAGATAGAGATTAGATAGATAGATAGATAGATAGATAGATAGACAGACAGACAGACAGACAGACAGACAGAGACAGACAGACCTATCTATCTATCTATCTATCTATCTATCTATCTATCATCTATCATCTATCATCTATCATCTATCATCTATCATCTATCATCTATCATCTATCTATCTATCTATCTATCTATCTATCTATCTATCTATCTATCTATCTATCTATCTATCTATCTATCTATCTATCTGGTGTGGGCTTATGTGTTTATATTCTGAATTTCTTAAGCATTTCATGGAAGGCCCTATCCCATCCACCCCCAAACAAAAGGGGATTAGTCTATATATTGTGGGATAAAGGTAAAGGTTCCCCTTGCATATCTGGGCTGCTCGTTCCTGACTCTAGGGGGCGGTGTTCATCTTTGTTTCAAAGCCGAAGAGCCAGTGCTGTCCGGAGGCGTCTCGGTGGTCATGTGGCCGGCATGACTCAACGCCGAAGGCGCACGGGACGCTGTTCCCTTCCCACTAAAGGTGGCTCCTATTTTCCTACTTGCATTTTGTATCTGCTCTCGAACTGCTAGGTTGGCAGAAGCTGGGGCAAGTCACGGGAGCTCCCTCCGTTACGCGGCGCTCGGGATTCGAACCGCCGAACCGCCGACCTTTCCGATCGACAAGCTTCAGCGTCTTTAGCCCCCGAGCCCTCTTATCCCTGCACGATTAGAACCTGCTTCATTTCAGTACTTTATTTAGATCGTCGAAATAAAAGGGAAGATTTCCACCTTGAAAGGGCTTGTTTTTTCGTGCCGAAAAGTGTCTTCGCGGGGGCCACCCATTCAGGGACGAAAGAAAAGTGGGATTAGCAGTGCCACTTAAAGAAAGAATCAAGATTTATATGCTAACCTCACCAGGCGAGCATTATTGACTCACTGGCTATTCAAGGTCTGGGAGCATTGTGCGGGCAAATATTTATGGCTTTTAATTACCATAAACTAGCAAGGATCTGTTTTAATAAGGTAAGTTTAAATGTAGTTTTGCAAATGGCAAAGCAATTGAGATTCAGAGGGAAGGCGGCCTTGCATTCTCCCTGAAATTGGACGGGTGGGGGGGAGAGAAGCCACCGTGTTCAAGAGAGGTGAGGAAGGGGTTTCTAAGGGAAATCTCGGCTTTCCAAGCTAAACGACAGAATGACGGAGTCGGAAGGGACCTGGGAGGTCTTCTAGTCCAGCCTTTGGACGTTGTGGGAGGTTCATCCCTGGAGGCTTTCAAGAAGAGACTGGACAGCCCTCTGTCAGAAATGGTGTAGGGTCTCCTGCTTGGGTGGGGGGGTTGGACTAGATGACCTACAAGGTCCCTTCCTACTCTGTTATTTAAATGTTAAATATAAACAAGTACAAGTGCAATGACAATAAAGATTATGCTACTAAACCACTAGTGTAGTTTAACCTGGTGTATTTATTTCTAGGAGGGGAAATGTCCAGATCAAACACAATTTCTAATGTTGGATTTTCCCCCTTACCAGAGGGAGCGCCCTTGTGGAGTACTGTGAAGCTGTTACCATGGCAGCTGCACTGCGCTGCACAGTAGAAGCCATTTTACAGCACAACAGGCTGTATTGTAACAGAACACACACCCCTGAGGGGTGTTAGGGGTGTCTTACCCCCTCAGTAGTTTTTTTTCTCCTACAGACAGTAAGTCATCTGTGTACCAAGTTTGGGTGAAATTGTTTGAGGCGTTCCAGAGTTATGCTGGAACACACACGCACGCAAACACACAGCCATTTTTATAGAGAGAGATTTGTGCCTTTTGGACCAGCCACATTCTAAGTGTTGGTGTCCTCAGGCAACTGCATCCAGCTGGGTTGAGTGACTGACAGCTGGCTTGATCCACCAATCAGAATCCATCGGGGGAGGGGGGGTTTCCCCACCCTGGATCATCTTCCCTCTCTGCTCCCCATGATGTGGAAGGACTCAGCCAGCACCCTGATAATGATGCTCCTCTTCCTGCTAGCCTTTATCTCTTGCGTGCGGGGGGTGGGGGGAGTGTGTGTAGCCATGTGCGGCTCTGTTAACACTACATTACGAAAACCAATCCCGAGAGCTTGTTGAGGCTGCACACCTCACTGGTTCGAGCACTTCTTCACGTTGATTTGCATTGGGGCTGTTTTGTGTAAACAAGGCGGTTAGCAGGAAATAAATAATCATAACGAGGTTGATGGTGGTGGGGAAGTTCAGCCTCTCTAGGACCTGGAGAAAACTAGCAGTTCTACCGAGGAAGCGGAAGGGAAGGGAAGGGAAGGGAAGGGAGGAAGGAAGGAAGGAAGGAAGGAAGGAAGGAAGGAAGGAAGGAAGGAAGGAAGGAAGGATATGGAAAATATCAGGTGTCAATTAGGGAAGGAAGGAAGGGGAAGATATGGAAAATATCTTAGATGTGAATTAGGGAAGGAAGAAAGGAAGGAAGGAAAGGGTGATGGAGGAGAATATGGAAAATATCAGGTGATATGGTGAATTACAGAGGGAAGGAAGGAAAAGGGGGACATGGAAAATATCAGGTGTCAATTAGGGAGGGAAGGAAGGAGGGAGAAGAGAGGAGAGGAGGAAGGAAGGAAGGAAAGGAGGAAGGAAGGAAGGAGAAGGGGGATATGGAAAATATCAGGTGTCAATTAGGGAGGGAGAGAAGGAAGGAAGGAAGGAAGGAAGGAAGGAAGGAGAGGAGGAAGGAGAGGAAGGAAGGAAGGAAGGAAGATATGGAAAATATAGGTGTGAGTTATGGAAGGAAGGAAGGAAAGAAGGAAGGAGAGGAGAAAGGAAGGAAATGAGGAAAATAGGTGAATTAGGGAGGGAGGGAAAGGAAGGAGAAGGAGGATATGAAAAATATCAGGTGTCAATTAGGGAGGGAGGGAGGGAGGGAGGGAGGGAGGACAGAAGGGAGAAGGGAAGGGTGGGTGGGTGGAAAGGAAGGAAGGAAGGAAGGAAGGAAGGAAGGAGAGGAGAGGAGAAAGGAAGGAAAAGAGGAAGGGCGGGAGAAGGGAAGGATGGGTGGGTGGGTGGGTGGAAAGGAAGGAAGGAAAGGAAGGAAGGAAGGGAGGGAGGGAGGGAGCTGGAGAAGGAGAATATGGAAAACATCCTAGGTATAAATTAGGGAGGGAGGGAGGCTAATCCTTGGACTCTCTTGTTCTCATGAATCCCATCCCCACTAAAGCAGCCCCTGGATCTTCCTCCTCATCGAATCCTTTCAGCATTTTGGCTCATCCATCAACTAGCTAAAGCTAAATATTTTAGCTGAAAATATATATTTTCACTCTCCTTTATTACAAGTCCTGTGAATAAAAACACACCATTAAAAATTGAGGGAGGACAAAAACTGCTTTGGCAGCAGTTGTTGAGTTCCTGTTAGTTGTTTGTGGCATCAATTATACCTCATTTTCCCTGGGTGGGGAGACTCTTTTAACTATCTGTAAAGTATTCTTTACTAAGACGCTGAGCTTGGCAATCAGAAAGGTTGACGGTTTGGCGGTTTGAATCCCTAGCGCCGCGTAATGGAGTGAGCTCCAGTTACTTGTCCCAGCTTCTGCCAACCTAGCAGTTCGAAAGTTAGCCATGGCGAGTTGGCCATGGCAAATTAGGCATGGCAAACTGGCCATTGTGAGTTGGTTGTGGCGAGTTGGCCAAGGCAAATCGGCCACAACAAGTTCGCCATGGTTTGTTGGCCATTGCGAGTTGGTTGGGGCGAGTTGGCCATGGCAAGTTGGCCATGACAAGTTCGCTGTGGTTTGTTGGCCATTGTGAGTTGGTTATGGCGAGTTGGCTATGGGGAGTGGTCCATGGGGAGTCGCTCATGGTGAGTTGGCAATGGGGAGTTGACCATGGCAAGTTGGCCATGGGGAGTTGACTAGTGCAAGTTGGCCAAGGTGAGTTGACTAGTGCAAGTTGGCCAAGGGGAGTTGACTAGTGCAAGTTGGCCATGGGGAGTTGACTAGTGCAAGTTGGCCAAGGGGAGTTGACTAGTGCAAGTTGGCCAAGGTGAGTTGACTAGTGCAAGTTGGCCAAGGGGAGTTGACTAGTGCAAGTTGGCCATGGGGAGTTGACTAGTGCAAGTTGGCCAAGGGGAGTTGACTAGTGCAAGTTGGCCAAGGTGAGTTGACTAGTGCAAGTTGGCCATGGGGAGTTGACTAGTGCAAGTTGGCCAAGGTGAGTTGACTAGTGCAAGTTGGCCAAGGTGAGTTGACTAGTGCAAGTTGGCCAAGGGGAGTTGACTAGTGCAAGTTGGCCAAGGGGAGTTGACTAGTGCAAGTTGGCCATGGTGAGTTGGCCATTGCGAGTTGGCTTTGGTGAGTTGGCCACAGCCAGTTGGCTGTGGCTAGTTGTCCGTTGCAAGTTGGCCGCAGCGAGTTGGTGGTGGCCAGTTGTCCCATTGCCCTTCTTTCCAGCTCAAGCCGATATTCATTCATATTCTTCATTAACGATCCTTAAGGCTCTTCACTTGTATGTTCTTCCCTCCCTCCCTCACACATACACCCCCTAGTGCCAACTTCCGTATTGATTCCATAGGAGCCATGATGCTTGAGTAATCAGCTAGATTTCTGCCTGAGTTCACACTTTTGAACCATGCACAATTTTGCCTCGGTATTTCATGCACCTCCCTTCCGCCACGCCACCCCTCCCAGCTTCACAATTTTGCTGACATGCACAAGCACACCCGTGCATGGATTAAACCCTGATCTGGAGAAAAGAAAAAAAAAGAAAACATCGGGATGTAATCTCGTCACGTGATTGCACCAAGAATCCTCCTCCTTATTCGTGTGTGTGTGTGTGCAGTCTTTTAATCAATGCTTAGATGCAACGGTGCATAGCAAGGGCTTGTAATATCTAGTAACCCATTTCACCCTGATGGAGATTGCAGAGGATGTGTGTGTGTGTGTGTGTGTGTGTGTGTGTGTGTGTGTGTGTGTGTGTGTGTGTAAATTACAAACGGCCCTTTTTGAAATTCACCGAGCGACGTGAAGTAGCTCAGGAATCGAAACGTACAATCGGGGAAACGATATTTCAAATCTCGCGGATGGAACGAAATTTGGGGCCCGTGAAATGCGATTCAGCCACCAGTCCATAAAACCTGTGTGATTTATAAAACGGGCCCATGCTCTCAAATATAGTTAGTCCTCGAATTTCGACCGTCAGCTGATGTTTGTTAAGGGAGACATTGGTTAAGCTCCATTTTACGGCTTCTCCGTGCCACCGTTGTTAAGCGGATCGCTGCAGTTGTTCAATGAGTAACCCGATTGTTAAGGGACCCTGGCTTCCCCGTGGGCTTTGGCTCGTCAGATGGTCACAAAAGGAGATCATGTGACCCCCCCCCGGGACGGTCATAGGTATGAAACAATTGCCAAGCGTCTGAATTTTGATTTTGCGATCATCGGAATGCTGCGAAAGCCGTCACTGTGAAAAGTGATCATAGGTCACTATTTTCAGGTCCGTTGTAACTTCAAACGGTCACTAAATGAAGCACTGTAAGTCGAGGACTTCCTAAATGGTTTGCTTCTGATTTTAGAGTCTAAATGAGGAAGACACAGGAGTAAGAAATTAGCAACGTATAGCTAGATATGAACAAACATGTATAAATGGAATGTAAATTGTAAATTAAGGAATGTGTATAATCGGGACGCCCTTTGCACAGTCACTCATGCTCTCGTGACATCCCGACTGGACTATTGTAACTCTCTCTACATGGGGCTCCCCTTGAGGTGCACCCGAAGACTTCAGCTGGTCCAGAATGCAGCCGCGCGAGCAATAATGGGTACCGCAAGGTATACCCATGTAACACCGCTCTTGTGTGAGCTGAACTGGCTACCTGTCATCTTTCGGGTGCGCTTCAAGGTGCTAGCTCTCATCTTTAAAGCGCTCCATGGCTCGGGACCTAGCTATCTGCGGGATCGGATTCTGCCCCATACATCTTCCCGGCCGATTCGCTCCCACAGAGAGGGACTTCTCCGGGTGCCGTCCACTAGACTTTGTCAGCGGGCGACGCCCAGGGGAAGGGCCTTCTCTGTGGCGGGCCCAGCCCTCTGGAACGACCTTCCCCCCGACATTAGAACGACTCCGGACTTCCGCTCCTTCCGTCAGAAATTAAAAACTCTCTTTTTCTGCTTGGCCGGCCTAGGTTAGTCTCTACCTCAGGGGTTAGGGAATGTTAATTTTAAAAATGGGGATTTTAGTGCAGGAACAGTTGATTTAATCTGTTTTTATTGTATTTATTCATGTATATATTTTATGTTGTTTTAATTTTCCCTGTGCACCGCTCCGAGTCCCCCTGGGGAGAGGACGCGGTATAAAAATAACAATAAACTAAACTATAATAGTAGCACATGTATAGCCAAAGAGACAGTGAAAGGAGGGGGGAGAAGTGAATTTACAATAGATGTAAACTGTACAGAAGGAAATTGCAAAAAAAATATATGTCTTTTTTAAAAAAAACCTGTTTAATAAAAAAAAAATTTTTTGCTTAGCAACGGAAATTCTCGTCAAAGGTTGAGGACTTTCTGTAGGCTAAATCTCCAACCAGCCAAAGCGACTCGAATTTCCATAGAACACTGTAAGCCAGGGGGGGAAAAATAA
Organism: Rhabdophis nuchalis; assembly: GCA_039707465.1. NCBI lineage: Eukaryota > Metazoa > Chordata > Lepidosauria > Squamata > Natricidae > Rhabdophis > Rhabdophis nuchalis. Next base: position 11,609,677 of record CM077652.1, on the reverse strand, counting down.
TAACCCAATTTTACGTTTAACCAGGTTTTACCTATTTATGCAAATGCGGTAATTAGATCTTTAGCTGACCTAGTTCAGGATTAACCTAGATAGGTTCGTAAATGTTGTAAATCTGGAGAACAAGACGGGAGGGATATTTGAGATGACAAAAAAACCCCAAAAAAACCGGCCCTATAGGATGTCATCTTGTCGGGAAATATTTTTAATTAAACTTGTAATTTAGAAAAGTTGCTTTTCTCTCAAACAATATTCAGATTCAGCAGAAGTGTAAGCGGCAATAAAAGGGAAAAGAATAAAGTCGGAGCAGGTTAATTAGAGGGAGAGTAGAAGACGGTGACAATGAGAATGGGTGTTTCCGACTGACACTTCAACACAATCCAGGCAGCGTCAGCCAGAAATGGGGTACTGCACATTCCTGCCACAAATCCACTCCCAGGTGATTTCAACAGAAAAGTTTGGGTGATTAACTATAAACTGAAAACCCTACAGCTGGAAGGGACCTCGGAGGTTTTCTAGTCCAACCCCCTGCTCAAGGCAGGAGACAGGAGAGGTGTCTCCCAATACTGGAGGGGCTGCCACAGAGAGGAGGGGGAGACAACCTACTTCCCAAAACAAGGGAGGATGGATGGAAACGGATCAAGGAGAGATTCAATTTGGAATTTCCCTACAGGGAGAACCATCAACCCGTGGACCAGAAGTGGCCTTCAGAAGTTGTGGGAGCTTCATCCCTCGAAGCTCCCTTCCAGCCTTGTTGTTTGATCGATTGATTGATTCAATCTAGAAATAAGGAGGAATTTCCTGACGGTGAGAACCATCAACCCATGGAACAGAAGTGGCCTTCAGAAGTTGTGGGAGCTTCATCTCTGGAGGCTTTCAAGAACTGATTCAACTGCCATCTGTCAGAAATGGAGTAGGGTCTTCTGCGTGGGGGTTGGACTAGATCAGGGGTCACCAAACTTTTGGTTTTCTTTCTTTCTTTCTTTCTTTCTTTCTTTCTTTCTTTCTTTCTTTCTTTCTTTCCCTTTCATTCCTTCCTTCTTTCCCCTCCCTTCCCCTTCCTTTTCTCCCCCTCTCTCTTTCTTTTCCTCCCTCCATCCCTTTTCTTTTTCGTTTCCTTTCACTCTCTGTCCCTACCTCCCTTCCTTTCTTCCTTTTGCTTTATTTTTCTCCTTCCTTCCCCCCATCTACCTTCCTCCCTCCCTTCCTTCCTTTTATTATTTTCTTCCTCTCTTCCCTTTGCTTCCATTTCCTTCCTTCCTTTTCCTTCTCTTTCACTTCCTTTCTTTTCTTTCCTTCCTTCCTTTTCTTTCTCTTTCCCTTCCTTCCTACCTACCTACCTTCCTTTATTTCTTTTCTCTCTCTTTTCCTTCCTTCATTCCTTTTCTTTCTCTTTCCCTTCCCTCCTTCCTTCCTTCCTTTATTTCTTTTCTCTCTCTTTCCCTTCCTTCCTTTTCTCTCTTTTTCCTTCCTTCCTTCCTTCCTTTATTCTTTTCTCTCTCTTTCCCTTCCTTCCCTTTCTCTCTCTTTTCCTTCCTTCCTTCCTTTTATTTATCTTTTCCTTCTCTTTTCTTTCCTTCCTTCTTTCCTTCCTCTTCCTTCGTGTGGATTTTTCTTGGAGGAAGAAAGGGGGGGGGGGGTAAGCAAGGCAGATAAAATATGGAAATCGCTCCAGAAGGAACACATGTGGACCTGTCAAAGATGGATTCCTTGCCGTTCCTAGCATGACAACGCTGCATTTTCCCCATTGCCAAGCTCTGATCCGAGGGCTGTTCTTCCCTCTTGGAGTTGAATGGAATCAACAGCCAGGCCCATGCATAATTTAATTAGTGCTGGGTGGGACATGCGTTTGCACAACGGTGGGGGAATCCATGACCCCCTGCACACCCACCTCCCAGAAAACGCTGTGCACGGAATACATTGTCTGCCTACCCAGATGGTGTCAAGGGGTTGTTTTCTTTGCTTCAACATCTCCGGGCTCCGTGTGACTTTAAATAAGAGAAAAGCATTTATTTATTTTGGGGAGGCATCTTTTCTGTGCACGACGGGTTAAAACTCCACTTGGTTGAAAAATTGGCAGCGGCGTTTCTTATACGAAGACAGAGCGTGCATAATGATGGCAACGGAAGCCCTTAAAGAGGCCTAATAGGTGGGGGGGGAAATATACGAAGGAAGGTAGAGGTGGCATTCAGCAGGTTCTGACCAGCTCTGGAGAACAGGTAGCAGAAATTTTGAGTAGTTCAGAGAACTGGAAAACACCACCTCTGACTGGCCCCGCCCCCATCCATTCTCTGCCTTCTGAGTCCCAGCTGATCGGGAGGGAATGGGGATTTTGCAGTATCCTTTCCCTGGAGTGGGGAGGGAATGGGGATTTTGCAGTATCCTTTCCCTGGAGTGGGGAGGGAATGGGGATTTTGCAGTATCCTTCCCCTGGAGTGGGGTGAGAATGGGGATTTTGCAGTATCCTTCCCCTGGAGTGGGGAGGGAATGGGGATTTTGCAGTATCCTTCCCCTGGAGTGGGGATTGAGTGGAGATTTTGCAGTATCCTTCCCCTGGAGGATGGAAGGCTGAGTCAACCTTGAGCCTGGTGAGATCTGAATTGCCAAATTGCAGGCAGCCAGCAGAAATAGCCTGCAGTACTCCACGCTAACCACTGCGCCACCACGCTCATTACTTCCCTCTGGCCTTTCTTAGCTCCTAGTTTACCAGCAACTCTGCTCATGAACACATGAGCCTTTTGGGGGGGGGGGCTTGTGTTGCAAAGGACAATCAAAGGCATTGACCCAAAGCGCCAGGCGACAAACCGGCTGCCTTTTCCTATCAAAGCACACCGCTCTCTTTTTCTCGACGCCCGTTCGGCTCGGATGAGAAAACACCACCCAGATCCTGGCACCAGCCCATGCCTCCATCATCTGTTCGCGCTGGCAAGGTTTCCTCATTGAACATTCTTCATAAATATTCATCTTGAGCCGCTAAGGCTGTGACACCGGTTTTTTTGTTTTTTGGTGTGTGCAAATGCATGCTCATTTCCATTTTGGCATGACATCAAGAGAGAGAGCAAGGACCAATTCCTTGTGCGTTCAATCACACTTGGCCAATAAAGAATTCTATTCTACTCTAAATTATTCTATTCTATTCCATTCTACTCTAAATTATTCTATTCTACTCCAAATTATTCTATTCTACTCTAAATTATTCTATTCTACTCTAAATTATTCTATTCTATTCTACTACTCTACTCTAGATTATTCTATTCTATTCTACACTGCTCTAAATTATTCTATTCTACTCTAAATTATTCTATTCTATTCTACTCTAAATTCTATTCTATTCTACTCTAAATTGTTCTATTCTATTCTACTCTAAATTATTCTAGTCTACTCTAAATTATTCTAGTCAATTCTATTCTACTCTAACTTGTTCTATTCTATTCTACTCTAAATTATTCTACTCTACTCTAAATTATTCTATTCTATTCTCTAAATTATTCTATTCTACTCTACTCTAAATTATTCTAGTCTAGTCTATACGCTAAATTATTCTATTCTACTCTAAATTATTCTATTCTATTCTACACTATAAATTATTCTATTCTACTCTAAATTATTCTATTCTATTCTACTCTAAATTATTCTATTCTACTCTAAATTATCCTATCCTATTCCTATGTCTATGCCTATGCCTATGCCTATTCCTAGTCTACTCTACTCTACTCTACTCTACTCTACTCTACTCTACTCTACTCTACTCTGTTCTACTCTACTCTACTTTACTCGGGTCAGATGTGGCTCACAACAGGTGAGGGTCTTGTGATGGGTTGCGATGGGCCAGGTGTGGGGCACATCAGGTGAGGGTCTTTGGTCTTGTGATGGGGCAGGTGTGGCTCACATCAGGTGAGGCTCTTGTGACCTTAGCCTTCCTTTCCCATCCTGGCTCCTAGGAAGAAAACCAAAGGAATTCCACATAGCATCTCGTTTCTTACTTTACTCTTTTATTTGTATTATTAGATTTAGAAACTCACGCTTACAATCCGCCGTAAGTTTAATGTTGCAAAGTTTCCCCACCTCCCTTTGAAAGACCTAGGCAGGCTCCAACCTAATCTTTATTTTTATTTTTTATTTTTCTTAACAACAACAACAACCAAAAAAGGAAATATTGGACACAGAAAAAGATGAAAGCCAGATTTGGAAGGCTTTTGATGAATTTGTGCACTACATCATTTGGGTCTAGTTAATATTTTTTTTTAAAAAAACCAAAAATACTGGAATAGTATGAAAATCTCTGGTTGTTAGACGTTATTTATGGCAGAGCAGATGGTTTCAAATAGCGAACGTACCCAGCTTTCCCAATTAGCCTTAAGAAGCGAGGTGGTTTTGGATTATATCTTGAATAAATGATGCCTGTATATATTTTTTTTTCATGTTCTCTCATAAACACACACACACACACAAAGAGCTTATGTGAGGTTTTAGGGCAATTATCTCATCTGAAAAAAAAATATAAATATGAAATACCAGCTTTACTCGCAGAGGATTTGCTTCTTGTAGACGGTTTAACCAGGATAACGATTCCTTCCTTTCCTTTTGAAAGAAAAGAATATAAGATCCGTGTATTTCATCCTTCTGTTTGTCAAGCTATCAATGCTGCAAAGCTCTCCTTCCCTCTTTAAATGAAAAAAAAATTCTTTTTTTTTAAAATAAAACCTACGGAAAAGTTTTGAACATCTTGGGTGGAGAGAGGAGGGGGAAATAAAGGAATTTGTAGCTAATTCCCTTATTTTATGACTGTTTAATCCTTTTTTTTGTAATAGTTGTGCTCGATCAGCCACAGTAGACAATACTGGATGCCAAGAAGAAGTGCCTTAATTTGCCAAAATGAAAAAAAAAATGTAAAAGGAAAGGTCTTATGTTAATCAACGGGGAGAGGTGGATTGCCTGATGAGAATGCTTGACATGAATCATTAACAATAAACAGAGCTAAACAGAGTCGGAAGGGACCTTGGAGGTCAACTAGTCCAACCCCCTGCTCACACAGGAGACCTGTACTAGGGATTCGAACCACCAAACTGCCGACTTTTCTGATCGACAAGCTCCGTATCTTAGCCACTGAGCCACTGATTCACAGAGTTGGAAGGGATCTTATAGGTCATCTAGTCCAACCCCCCACCCCCACCCAAGCAGGAGACCCTACACCATTTCTGATAAATGGCAGTCCAGTCTCTTCTTGAAAGCTTCCAGGGATGAAGCTCCCACAACTTCCGAAGGCAACTTCTGTTCCATGGATGGATTGTTCTCACTATCAGAAAATTCCTCCTTATTTCCAGGTTGAATCAATCCATCAGAATACAGCTGAAAAGGACCATGGAGGTCATCTAGCCTTTCTACCCCACCCAAGCAGGAGGCCCTACATCATTTCTGACAGGGGGGAGTCCAGTCTCGTCTTGAAAGCCTCCAAAGATGAAGCTCCCACAACTTCTAAAGGCAACTTCTGTTCCATGGGTGGATTGTTCTCACTATCAGAAAATGCCTCTTTATTTCTAGGTTCAATCAATCAATCAATCAATCAATCAAGCAGAATAGAGCTGGAAGGGATCTTGTAGGCCATCTAGTCCAACCCCCCCCCCCCCAAGCAGGAACCCTACACCATTTCTGACCGATGGCAGTCCAGTGTCTTCTGGAAAGCCTTCAGGGATGAGGCTCCCACATCTTCTGAAGGCAACTTCTGTTCCATGGGTTGATTGTTCTCACTGTCAGAAAAATTTCTCCTTATTTCCAGCTTGACACATGTTTCCAGTGTCTTTCTCCCCACATGGAACTGAACCCAGAAGGACATTTCTTCCAACACTGTCAACCTATTTCTCCCAATGGCATCCTAAGGAGGCATCCTTCACTCCTCGGCTACCTGAGATGGAGGAGAAAACTCGGAGGCTGCCCACCGTTCCATGTTCCCTAACCATCAACCCCATCCCTCATTTTCTGCAGCACGCTGGATTCCATCCTGATCGATACTTCCAGATGTTTCCTAGTATGATCTTATCTTCCGTGACCAAATCAACTCACCCGTCTCACAGCAACCGCACGAGATAACCACAGCCAGAATGTTTTAACATAATCCAACCAGAGGCTCATGCCAGTTTTCATCTGCTCGGAGAGGTTCCTGGCCATGGTACAGATTTCAACTACTTAGAAGGGCAGGGGGGGAGATCTGTGGTTTGCAACGGATAAAAAGGCAGCTATGACAAGGGGAGATGAATGGCGTCCCCAGCTTGGCTGACCATGTGTGAGGTTTGCACGGAACGGCGCACAATATGCTTTGTAGGTGAAGGTTGTTAGCTTGTCGTTGGACGCACCCCGTGCACCTCGGCCGGACGAGAATCTCTGCGTTTCGTTTGAGGCTGGAGAAGAAATTTAAAAGTGTGTCTTCGGTTTGCTCGTTTCAAAAATTGCCTTTTTGTCGGAAACAATACGGATGCAGGGGCTCAGTGGCTAAGATGCTGAACTTGTCGACCAGAAAGGTTCGAATCCCTAGCACTGCGGAATGGAGGGAGCCCCCATGACTTGTCCCAGCTTCTGCCAACCTAGCAGTTCGAAAGCATGTTAAAAAATGCAAGTAGGAAAATAGGAGCCACCTTTGGTGGGAAGGGAACAGCGTTCCATGCACCTTCAGCGTTGAGTCATGCCGGCCACAGGACCACAGAGACATCTTCGGACAGCGCTGGCTCTTCTGATTTGAAACGGAGATGAGCAGCGCCCCCTAGAGTCGGGAACGACTAGCACAGATGTACAAGGGGAACCTTTACCTTTATGTCCCCATGCTAGTTCCTTTTTTAAATCCTTCTTATCATGAAGAAGTCACACAATTAAAATAGGATAGAATCTAGATCACATGAAGTGTTAATACCACTTTATAAGGCCTTGGTAAGGCCACATTTGGAATACTGCATACAGTTTTGGTCGCCATGATGTAGAAAAGAAGTGGAGACTCTGGAAAGAGTGCAGAGAAGAGCAACCAAGAGGATTAGGGGACTGGAGAATAAAACATATGAAGAACGGCTGCAGGAGCTGGGTATGTCTAGTTTAATGAAAAGAAGGACCAGGGGAGACATGATAGCAGTCTTCCAATATCTCAGAGGGTGCCACAAAGAAGAGGGAGTCAAACTATTCTCCAAAGCACCTGGGGGCAGGACAAGAAGCAATGGGTGGAAACTAATCAAGGAGAGAAGCAACTTAGACCTAAGGAGAAATTTCCTGACAGTTAGAACAATTAACCTCTGGAACAGCTTGCCTCCAGAAGTTGTGAATGCCCCAACTCTGGAAGTCTTTAAGAAGATGTTGGATAGCCATTTGTCTGAAATGGTATAAGGTTCCTGCCCACGCAGGGGGTTGGACTAGAAGACCTACAAGGTCCCTTCCAACTCTGCTATTGTATTATTGTATTATTGTAAAATGAATCGATTGGTAGCTTAAGTCTAACAGAATAACCGAGTTGGAAGAGACTTTGGAGGTCTTCTAGTCTAACCCCCTGCTCAAGCAGGAGACCCTACACCATTTCGGACCACAACCAGTTCAACATTGCTCCCACTGATATGTGGGTGTGGGTGTTTGTGCAATTTTACAATCGCCTTTCCAAAAATGGATTTCACGTGAAAGTCAGGGGGCTAAAGGTGTAATCCTCTTATTTCAAACGGGGCTTTCAAGAAAGAATGAAAAAACATTGACTGAGTGACGAGCCGGTTTCTTCACTTCCAACGCAGAACTGGGAGGAAGAAAAAGAGAAATTCCATTTGGATTTTCTATCGGTGAGATGGAGGCAGGTGGATCTCGCAGCTGAACCCTGCTGTGTTTCAAAAACTCTTTAAGAAGCCCGACTTGGTAGTTCAGACAATAATTGGCTGTTGAAGCAAGAGATGGTAAAGTCCCAACACGTATATTTCCCTTCGTTTGTGAAAGGCCCAACAGTTTATTCTTTCTACTGCCTGGCCTGCAATCAGGCCCGACGTTCTCAACTGCCTTCAAACCCAGAGTAAGCCAGGATGTATATAATATTTTTATTTCAAAGACGTATTCCGAGGACAAGAATCAGCAGGTTCGTTTACCAAGAACTGACCAGGAGGGAGAGCTACGGGGAAAAAGCTCTGAACAGTTCATTTTCCCAAACTTCGCTACAGAAGCTGGTAGAAAGCCTTGCCTTTTTGCGGTTGATGTTATTGTTTGACACTCGAACGTTAGACCCGAGGCTACGTCTTAGACAAACTCTGTAAAAACTGGGACCTGTGGCTTCTGGTTCCTTTGACAAGAGGCTTAGCATGTAGAAGATGAGCTTTCTTCTGCCCCACAGGTCTGGGGGAAAAATAACTCTGGATTGAACTCTTGAAGAACGCTATGAGTCAACGGGTTGAGTCACACGTTGGATTGAGCGAGCCGCGAGGTCGTTGATGTGACCCCAACATGGTGTTTGAAGGGAGCTATAATTTCACAGTCTCATCCTGTGAGACTCTAAGTCAGAATAGAGCTGGAAGGGACCTTGGAGGTCTTCTAGTTCATGCCCAGTTCTTGCAACCATTCTTCCTATGTTTTATCCTCCAGTGCCCTCATCATCCTGGTTCCTCTTCTCTGCGCTCTTTCTAGAGTCTCCACATCTTTTTTTTAATAGTGTGGTGACCAAACCCGGATGCCGTATTCTAGCTGTAGTCTTACTAAGGCTTGACAGGCTGGTACTTAACAAAGCTCTTGCTTAGCAACAGAAATATTGTGCTCAGCTGTGGTTGTAAGTCAAGGGCTATCTGTACCTCCGAGCATATCCCCAGCGACCATCCCTAAGCATCCAAAATTGACATCCCAGCGGCCAAGAAGCATTTAGTGTGGTGGGTCCCATTCCATTGCTGCTGAGTTGTTTTCTTTCTCTGCTTTGCATCGTTCTGAGGAACAACTCAACCAAGTCTGCACAGGTTACGCGTTACATCATCACGGGGCCTCCTTGTTTGCGAAGACGCTTGGAACACCTGCACTGTTTATCCGCGCAATATGTTAGCTACAGATGCTGCTGTCTCACGCTATTAAGTTGTTAGGGATTCTTCCTGCCTACCCAGTAGGTAGCCTTGTTGGGCTTCCTTTCCCCTCCCATTCTAACTAACCTCCCGACAGCCTTCCAAAATCTTGCATCCTTTTCTTTAAGTTCTCCCCTCAGTAATGATAACCGATGAGTAAGCAGATTTCTTTTCATTTCCAAAGATGGATTCCACCTGTAGCCAAATTGGCGTTCTTCTTCCTTGCATTTGTTGAATAGATAAATGGATGGATGGATGGATGAATAGATAGATAGATGAAAATAATAATATACATATATATTCAAAAGTAAGATACAAGGGGGGAAAACATAATCAGGACAGATTTTAGAAAGAAAGAAAGGTAGGTAGACAGATAGATGAAAGATAGATAGATAGATAGATAGATAGATAGATAGATAGATAGATAGATAGATAGATAGATAGATAGATAGATAGATAGATAGATGAAAATAATAAGTATATATTCAAAAGTAAGATACAAGAGGGGAAAATCATAATCAGGACAGATTTGAGAAAGAAATGAAGGTAGGTAGACAGATGAAGGATGATAGATAGATAGATAGATAGATAGATAGATAGATAGATAGATAGATAGATAGATAGATAGAAGAAAATAATAATATAAGTATATATTCAAAAGTGAGATGCAAGAGGGGAAAAACATAATCAGGATAGATTTGAGGAAGAAAGGGAATAAGAAATGATATTCAACTATTTTTGGGTCTGCGGAAAGACAGACAGACAGAATCTGGAAATTGCTTATTGCACCAGAATAACAGAGTTGGGAGGCACCTTGGAGGTCTTCTAGTCCAACCCCCTGCTCAGGCAGGAAACCCGATCCAATTTCAGACAAATGGCTGTCAGATCTCTTCTTAAAAACCTCCCATGAGGAAGCACCCACAACTTTTGAAGACAAGCTGCCCCACTGATTAATTGAAGTCTTCAAGAAGAGAATGGACCTATCTATCTATCTATCTATCTATCTATCTATCTATCTATCTATCTATCTATCTATCTATCTATCTATCTATCTATCTAAATTATCTATCTATCTATCTATCTATCTATCTATCTATCTATCTAAATTATCTATCTATCTATCTATCTATCTAAATTATCTATCTATCTATCTATCTATCTATCTATCTATCTATCTATCTATCTATCTATCTATCTATCTATCGAAAACGGTGTAGGGTTTCCTGCTCAGGCAGTGGGGTTGGATTAGAAGACCTCCAAGATCCCTTCCAACTCTGTTAATCTGTATCTGTATGTGTTCTCACTGTCAGGAGATTTCTCCCTAGTTCTAGGTTGATTTTCTCCTTGGTTAGTTTCCATCCGTTGCTTCTTGTCCTGCCTTCAGGTGCTTTGGGGAATAGGTTGACCCTCTCTTCTTTGTGGTAGCCCCTCAAATAAATGAGACTGGTATCATGTCACCCCCAGTCCTTCTTTTGGACTAGACTAGGCATATCCAATTCCCGCACCCGTTCTTCATATATTTTATCCTCCCATCCCCTAATCATCTTTGTTGATCTGTTGATGGAGCTCCCACAACTTCGGGAGGCATCTTCTGTTCCATGGGTTGATTGCTCTTCTCCTTATTTCTCCTTATATCCATGTTACAATACAATACAATAGCAGAGTTGGAAGGGACCTTGTAGGTCTTCTAGTCCAACCCCCTGTGTGGGCAGGAACCTTATACCATTTCAGACAAATGGCTATCTAACATCTTCTTAAAGACTTCCAGGGTTGGGGCATTCACAACTTCTGGAGGCAAGCTGTTCCAGAGGTTAATTGTTCTCCCTGTCAGGAAATTTCTCCTTAGTTCTAAGTTGCTTCTCTCCTTGATTAGTTTCCACCCATTGCTTCTTGTCCTGCCCCCAGGTGCCTTGGAGAATAGTTTGACTCCCTCTTCTTTGTGGCACCCTCTGAGATATCGGAACACTGCTATCATGTCTCCCCTGGTCCTTCTCTTCATCAAGCTAGACATACCCAGCTCCTGCAACCGTTCTTCATATGTCTTAGTCATGTTGGATCTCTCCTTGTTCAGTTTCCATCCATTCTTCCTTGCCTGGCCTTTGGTTGCTTTGGAAAATAGCTTGAACCCCCTTCCTCTCTGGGGCAGCCCCTCAAATATTGGAAGATGCTCTCCTGTCTCCCCTGGTCCTTCTCTTCCCTAGACCAGCCATGCCCAGTTCCTGCAACCGTTCATCGTATGTTTGAGCCTCCAGTCCCCTCCTCATCCTGGTTGCTCTTCTCTGCACTCATTCCAGAGTCTCAACATCTTTTTTATCTCACGATGACCAAAAGCGGATGCAATATTCCAAGCGTGGTCTTCCCCAGGCTTTGTAAAGTGATATATTTCACATAATCTTGATTCTATCGCTCTAAATACAGCCAAGGACTTGATTAATACTCCACCACATCCAATAATCTTGGGCCTGAGCTGGAGGGTGGCTCATGTGATGGGCCAAAGGAGTTTCTGGATTATTTATCGTGGCCATGATTAAACCTTGAATGTGTCCTTGGTCCTAATTGGTTCCCAGCAGCAACGCCGAACGGAGAACCGCTCGCTTCAATGTCCACTTGTGTGGTCTTTGTGTTAATTTATTTCCTACCCCTCCTATTCCTTGAGTGAGTTTGGGGGGGGTCTTATTTATGGCCCTCCCGCTGTGTTTTTTCCCCCTTAATATTTAATGGAAAGGAGGATATGCGTTTCTCTAATGGCATTTTTGGTAGGAATTTAATCTTTTTTTTCCCCCATGACAAGCCATTTTCAGTGACAGTCGAATCATTTTTCACATTAGGATCGAGAGAAGCGCCCCAAAAAAATAGAAAGAAAGAAAAATAAACACCGGATAGTGTGTGTTTTAATATTTATCAACACATCAGAAACCTTGGCATGTCCATCCACTCCCCCCCCCCCCCTCTCTCTCTCTCTCTCTCTCTCTCTCTCTCTCTCTCTGGCAGTAAATTCCCTCGCACTGACGAAATTTGGTGCAATAAACAGTCAAATTCTTAATTAACTTTCACCGTAAATTTTAAGAGGCCTCTCCTTTCTCGTGGTTTGGCTCTCTCCCTTTCACATCCTAGCAACACACACACACACACAAAATGTCAGTTGAAGAATAAATTTATGGCGCAGAGAACTCTTGGGTCAATACTGAAGACTTGAAGACTTTTTAAATGGGATGCACTGAATTGGCAGTTCTGGAGAAAAAATGTGTGTGTGTGCGCGATTGGGCGATTGTGTGTGCGATTGTGTGCGGTGATATCCTAGTGTTGTCACCTCACGAGGGGGATAGGTGTTCAATTGCTGATGGTCAGCAGCTAAAGGGGAAGGAAACGATTAAAAAGAAGAAGCGGGTTGATTTACACCCCATTAGATTAATTTTCATGCCAACCTGCTGAGTGGCTAATTTTCCATGCGGAGTATCCAAGCCGTTTAAGAGCGCTTCTTTATCAAAATCAACAACAGGTAGCCTTTTTCTCCACCTCTACGTTCTTCCTACTCACTTTCTTGCGATAAAATAATGCGCAGGGGCAGTATAGGTGGTACCGCGCTCAATAGTAGTATCTGTGAGAGGGATCTTGGAGTCCTAGTGGACAACCATTGAGATAGGAGGCAGCCGTGGGCAGCAGCTGCCAAAAAAGCCAACCCAGTTCTAGGCTGCATCAACAGAGGGAGAGAATCAAGATCACGTGAAGGGTTAATACCACTTTATAAGGCTTTGATAAGGCCATATTTGGAATACAGCATTCAGTTTTGGTCGCCACGATGTAGAAAATATGTGGATACTCTAGAAAGAGTGCAGAGAAGAGCAACCAAGAGGATTAGGGGACTGGAGACTAAAACATATGAAGAACGATTGCAGGAACTGGGTATGTCTAGTTTAATGAAAAGAAGGACCAGGGGAGACATGATAGCAGCCTTCCAATATCTAAGGGGCTACCTTAGAGGGAGTCCAAAACATCTGAAGGCAGGACAAGAAGCAACGGGTGGAAACTAATCAAGGAGAGAAGCAATTTAGGACTAAGGAGAAACTTCCTAACACTTAGAACAATTAACCAGTGGAACGACTCGCCTCCAGAAGTTGTGAATGCCCCAACCCTGGATGTTTTTCAGAAGAGATTGGATAACCATTTGTCTGAAGTGGTGCAGGGCTTCCAGCCTAAGCACGGGGTTGGACTAGAAGACCTCCAAGGTCCCTTCCAACTCTGTTATTCTATTCTGTTGATGGGTTTCCATCCGCTGCTTCAGGTTTTGCATTGGTTGAGCTGGCTGCAAGATCTCTCACATGGTTTTGGCTAGCTGGAACATGGGGCGCATGGACAAGGCGGGCCTGCAGTGCTTCAATGCTGAGCAGCTGAACGGTCTCCACGATCCCCTCCATTTGTTATGTTTATGCATTAAACTGGGGAGAGTATTTATATCCAAGTCCTCTACGGATCTCACTCCTTCCTGTAGGGAGAAGGAAGAGCTGCTGCCAGAAGTATAACTAATCCTGTTAATTGCTTTCAAGAGTTTTGCGCGGCAAATGTTTGCATTCTTACCTGGGGGGAAAAAATATGTCACTCGCTGTTTCTGAGGAGATGTGAGAAAGATTGAGCTCTTCTTCCTTCTCTCCCAAAAGCTCGTTCAGCCTCGTTTTCTAAGCGGAGTCTAGTCCACAAGAATGTCTCCCGTACTAAACGCGATTCGTTTTATGAAGCTCATTTCAGGGAAACCCTTGAGTCTGTCCCCCTCTAGAGCCCATCTTAAACTGTAGCCAATCTGTAATTTTTTAAAATGGGATTATAATATAATCACATTGTATTATATACACACCCTGTTTACCCTCCCAAAAATAAGACACAACTGGAGACTAAACCCTCGCATGATGTTTTTCAGGATGCTCGTCGTATTAGCCCTACCCCAAAACAAGACCCAGTTAAGATCATCAAGTGGGATGCTAAGACACTGAGCTTGTCGATCAGAAAGGTCGGCGGTTCGGCGGTTCAAATCCCTAGCGCCGCGTAATGGATTGAGCTCCCGTGTGTTGTCCCAGCTTCTGCCAACCTAGCAGTTCGAAAGCACGTTAAAAAAATGCAAGTAGAAAATAGGAGCCACCTTTGGTGGGAAGGAAACAGTGTTCCATGCGCCTTCGGCATTGGGTCATGCCGGCCACATGACCATGGAGACGTCTTCGGACAGCGCTGGCTCCTCGGCTTTGAAACGGAGATGAGCACTGCCCCCTAGAGTCAGGAATGACTAGCACATATCTGTGACCTTTACCTTTAAGATAGTCAACCAGACGGATGCATTTAGTACCATATTTCCTCGAATATAAGACCTAACCAGATGCAATGCAACTTTTGCAGCAAAATTTAATATAAGACCCAGTCTTATTTTTGGGAAAACACAGTATGGATGCGAGACAATCAAAAACCTGATTTAAGAAGATGTACATCCATTCTGGAAGAAAAGAGTGGCAATAAATGATGTACCGTTGACCAGATTCCACGTAATCCATGAAATCTCCTCAGGTCAAGCTCAGCTTGAAGGAGCTTCACGCCATGTTTGCCACATTCCATTTCAATAAAATCCATCTTTTTTTTCCAGCATCTGCCATGTTCTTCCTCTTGTGTGGGTTGAGGAGAAGTGAAAGCCATTTGAAGCAAGAAAATCCCATCACCTAACAAAGACGATGGAAACGAGAGATGTTTGTGCAGGAAACAATTCGTTCCTTCGGTCGTTTCGAGAGTGGTAAGTTCTGTCTGTGACTGTAAGAGACTCTGTGCCAAGTGTATCTCCAAGCGAGATAAGGTTCGTGTGGATTAACATTTCTCGGAAAAACTGTTTGCCAAGCCTTGCTGACTGTGAATGAAAGGAACTCACAGTCGTGTAACTAAAAGGGGTTTTTGCCAGGAACCAAGATTCTGCTTCTTGCTTTTTAAGGAAGCCTGGCTCAGAACAAAAAATGGTGTTGGGTCCCTGCTCAAGCTGGGGGTTGGACTAGACGACCTCCAAGGTCCCTTCCAGACCTATGATTCTTTTCTCCTCGAAGCGGCCCCCTTTCCTCTTAACTCCTCCCGAACGTCGCCAAGCATCTTCGATTCCTCCAGAAGAGGCCGAATGAAATATTTATTAATGGTACGTGAAATATTTAAAGCCCTTGGAATATTGATGGGAGGGCAAAGGTTAAAAGATGACCCAGGATTTGATGCTCTTGAATACACATTCGGCATCTAGTCTGCCTCCTCTCTGACCCTTAATCAAGAGCCATCTCAGAATCACCCGGACAGCCGAGCCGGAAGAGGGATGACCTTTGTCTACGGGTAAAAAACAAGGACCACTATCTAATCTGTGCTTAAATAGTTTTGAGTTGATGCAAATGCATGGCTGGCTTGATTGCTGTGAAGAGCGATCCAATTGCAATGGAAATCAGAAAACTCTAATTGCGCCCAGGACTAAGGGGCAAGTTAAAAAAATAATAATAATAAGCATGGTTCTTCTGAACGCTTAGTCCCATGCGCTCTTGAAGGTTCAGAAAGAAGGCAGGGTGGAAACCAGACCATAGTCTAGGACACCCTCCCAGCTGGATCAAGATTTGGGGATACAGCCAACCGTTGGCGCTAAAGACTACCTTGAAATATCGGTAGCCCTCAACTTACAGCTGTTTATAGTAAGAATAACTGAATAACAGAGTCACAAGGGACCTTGTAGGTCATTTAGTCCAACCCAAGAAGGAGACCCTACGCCATATCTGAAAAATGGCAGTTCAGCCTCTTCTTGAAAGCTTCCAGTGGTGAAGCCTCTCTCTCTCTCTCTCTCTCTCTCTCTCTCTCTCTCTCTCTCTCTCTCTCTCTCTCTCTCTCTCTCTCTCTCTTTCTCTCTCTCTCTCTTTCTCTCTCTCCCACTCTCTCTCTTTCAGCACCAGCATCTTGACAAACCCTAGAAGCATGCCTTATTCCCCAGACGTTATCTGGAGAAGTGGTCCACCCGATGAGTTTTTTTTTCCCCTGCCTCCACGTTTAGTTACAAACCTTGAAAGTCTATTCGTGCCATCGTTATGTCTCCAGGACCGAACCTGTGGCAACAATCTATGCCTTGCAGGAGTTGTGAGTTGTTGGGCTGTTTTGTTGTTGTTTTTTGCTCCACCTTCCCACAACTGTGGGAAACAATTTGTAATAGACTGTGCGAAGTGATTTCCTCTCCGATGCGAGATCATCCAGGGAAAAAGAGGCCAGGGAGCCCAGATAGCATAATTGGTTTCTTGCAAAACGTAGAACTCTGAGGCTGGTTTATCACCCCATCATCGCAAATCCCCGCTTGATGCTGGCTTCATAGCAATATCCATCTGAAGCTGGAGTTGAGTCAAAAAGTCTCAGAAGGTATTTTCTGACTTTGGAGACGGGAGACTTATCCTCTGCATCTCAAGGCGGCGAGAGAATAATGCATTGGATGGCCTTCCTGGTTAGGAGAATCTTGAACACAGACACATAGACACACACAAATATATATATATATATATAATTGTTCCACAACACCCTGTTAGGGCCCCAATTAAGGGAGGAGACATACTGTTTCCTTTTCTGCCTTTCGGGCTCATCACCAGAGACCATCTAGACAGAAAGCCATGAGTTCCGTTGTGTAATTTTTTAATATGTGTGTTACGTTTTTGAGCTGATCAATAAATACGTCAGGGAGACTAGTATAGATCTATTTCGAGCTTTTTAGCTCTCATCAGCTAGCCATACCCTTACTGGGATTCGAACCGGGGCTATATTGCATGTCAGGCGAGAGCCTTAGCCATTAAGCCAGCCAAGTTCTGTTCCTGCTCAGCTGAGACAGGAGGATAAGTATATATAATTGTTCCACAACACCCTGTTATTAGGCCCCAATTAAGGGAGGAGACATACTGTTTCCTTTTCTGCCTTTCGGGCTCATCACCAGAGACCATCTAGACAGAAAGCCATGAGTTCCGTTGTGTGATTTTTTAATATGTGTGTTACGTTTTTGAGCTGATCAATAAATAAGGAAATACTTATCGTCCTGTCACAGCAGGAATCACTGCTTTAAACATTGGTGTTGTCAAGAGAACGTTGGTTTCTTTCTAGGACTGATGTGGTTACCTAGTTGGGTCATGAAAGGAAAAAAGCAAGTTCAGAGAGCACCAAGAACCTCATATCATCATCATCCTCCTCCCTTCTTTCTAGCACTGATGTGGTTACCTCGATGGGTAATGAAAGAAAACCATCAAGCTCAGAGAGTCCCAAGGATTTATTTCTTTATTTTTATTTCTTTATTTGATTTATAGACCGCTCCCTCTCCCCGCAGGGACTCGGGGCGGTGCACAGGACTTAAAAACACGTATAAATACAACAATAACAATATTTAAAATTAAATTAAATAATTTATCCTGCGCTAAAATTCTTAAAATTTTAAAACCTTTAAAACTCTTAAAACTATTCCTTACTATCCCTATTAGAACAATCTCAATTTATACTACAGGCTACAATCGGATTCTTTTAGGCCAGGCCAGCCTGATGAAAGAAGAAAGTTTTTAACTTTTGGCGGAAGGAGCGGAGGTCTGTGGTTGTTCTAAGTTAGGGGGGCAGGTCGTTCCAGAGGGTCGGACCCACCACAGAGAAGGCCCTTCCCCTGGGCGTCGCCCGCTGGCCCTGCCTAGTGGATGGCACCTGGAGAAGTCCCTCTCTGTGGGAGCGAATCGGCCGCAGGGATGTATGAGGCAGAATGCGATCCCGCAAGTAACTATATACGAGACCGCCTCCTGTCCCATACATCCCTTCGTCCGATCCGCTCCCACAGAGAGGGCCTTCTCCAGGTGCCGTCGGCGGGGCAATGCCGGTTGGCGACACCCAGGGGAAGGGCCTTCTCTGTGGCGGGCCCGGCCCTCTGGAACGACCTACCCCCCGACCTTCATACTATCTCGGACCTCCGCCTCTTCCGCCAACGTCTTAAGACGTATTTATTTCAGCAAGCCGGCCTAGGATAGCCCCCCGTTTCTGACTTTTAAAAATAAATTATAATTTGGGAAGGTTTTTAACATGGGTTTTAGCACGGGTTAACTAATTTAATATATTTTAATGGATATTTATTGTATTTTGTGGTTTTAAAGAATGCCTGTGCGCCGCCCTGGGTCCTAACAAGGAGAAGGGCGGGGTATAAATTTAATAAAATAAAATAAAAATAAATAAATAAATAAATAGGTCCCGTGCCATGGAGCGCTTTAAAGATGGTAATCAACACCTTGAAGCCATAGTCCCTGTCCTCCTTCTCCTCCTCCTCCTCCCCACTTCTTTCTAGCACTGATTTTGTTACCTAGTTGGGTAATGAAAGAAAACCATCAAGCTCACAGACCCCCCTTCTCATCTCTACGTTCTATTGGAATGAGACTTCCATGATGGGACTTCAACTTTCCAAATAATACACAAGGACTAAGTTGGGAGTAGAGTATTAATTCCTCCTCCACCTTTATTTGGGGCAAAGAAGAAGTGTTGCATTCGATTCTGAATACCTCAACCGCTTTGAGGATGCTTTTCCTCTGCTGCTGTATCTCTCTCCCCCTTCCGTTCATTTCGCCTTTTGTTTCTAAGCTCCCACTTAGAGCAGTGCTTAAAACCCATCTTCTTATCTGATTTGGAGTTTAGCGCCTGAAAGTCCTCCAGCCGCATTTATCTAAAGATCCAGGGCCTTTAATGGAGTACTTAAAATTCAACAGCTGTGTAAAAAAAACAAAACCCAACAACATTTAGAATAGAATTTCTCCAAAGATACTTTGAAAGGGAAGCCAACGGAAGAAGGGGAAAAAAATCCCAAAATAAGGGGTTCCATGAAATGTTTTTGGGGGGCAGGAGTGGGGTTCCTGTCAGTTCTAGTCTCTTCCATAGAAGAGGTTCCACAAATCTACAGGGCCGTTTAGAACCGGGTCCAGCTCCCTCCCCCTGCCCGTCCGCCCGTCCTCAAGAGGAAAAGCGAGAGGAGGGATTCTGGGAGTTGAAGTCCACAAGTCTTCAAGTTGTCAGGTTTGAACACCCCTGGGGGCTTTTTTTTCTAAAGGGTTAGGGGTGCAAAGGTCTTGTCACTTGACAGCTTTAAGACTTGCCTGCTTCAAATGCCAGAGTTCCTGAGCCAACATGACTGGAGGAGGAATTCTGGGAGTTGAAATCCACAAGTCTTAAAGCTGTCAGGTTTGAACACCCCTGGGGGCATTTTTTTCTAAAGGGTTAGGAGTGCAAGGGCCTTGTCACTTGACAGCTTTAAGACTTGGGTGTTTAAAATGCCAGAGTTCCTGAGCCAACATTTCTCTTAACAACACCCATGTTTAAAGCAGTGATTCCTTTTGAAAACCTGTTGGCTTCCTAAAAGGACCTGCGATTCATTTATCTGGCTTAAAACAGGGTTAAATTCAAAGATCCTAACCACCCATATTTGCAAGTTCAAGAAGAATCCATTGCGCCTATTGCGCAACAAGGCTGTTCAAATTGCAACGCCGGTAACCCCACCAATGTGGCCAAGTACCTCTAGGAGGTACCCAAGCGAAGATTTCAAAATTAAAAACATCGTAGATCACGGCCGGACAAAGCTTTGATCTAGAGATTGGGAAGCTCTGGAAAGTCAATGTTACAATTGACTTCCCATACTTGATGGGCAGAGACGGATGCTGGAAAGCAAGTGATTTGGTTTCAACAATTACATGCATTGACTCAAATGATCCCAGGTTCCGCTGGATTCTGGCACAACCCAACTGTGGCGGGGAAATAAATAGGGGCTGATCGGGTGATCCAAACGGAATCCATTGCTCAGATCAGATCGGTGCAAATTTGCATGACCCTATTAATTATCGGAGGACCCTCGGCAGGAAACTAATTTGCTTTGAAATGGGGGTGGGGGCATGTGTTTTGTTCCTCAAACCAGCCTCTAAATGCCATATTTGTTTTCTCTCTCTCTCTCTCTTTTTTACGAGTTGAAAATATTTGGGGCAAATCGCCGTTTATCTAATGTCTTTTGCTGCAGGAAACAGAAAGGAGAGGAGAAGTGAGGGGGGAGAAAATTATATCATTCAATCTCCAAACAGATTGAAAATGATATTTAAGTTTACAATAATGGGATGTTGAATATTCCCCCTTAAAACCCATCAATAGACCTTCCCCAGAACTTGTTTTTATCATCCCTGCTCTGTACGGTAAATGTAAAGGTTCCCTTGCACATCTGTGCTAGTCGTTCCCGACTCTAGGGGGCGGTGCTCATCTCCGTTCCAAAGCCGAAGAGCCAGCGCTGTCCGGAGACGTCTCGGTGGTCATGTGGCCGGCATGACTCAATGCCGAAGGCGCACGGAACGCTGTTCCCCTTCCCACCAAAGCTGGTGCCTATTTTTCTACTTGCGTTTCTTACGTGCTTTCGAACTGCTAGGTTGGCCGAAGCTGGGGCGAGTCACGGGAGCTCCCTCCGTTATGCGGCACTAGGGATTCGAACCGCTGAACTGCCGACCTTTCTGATCGACAAGCTCAGTGTCTTAGCCCCTGAGCCACTGCGTCCCTGTACATAGAGGCTATAATTCCGTCGATATTAGATTTGCCAAGACTCAGCTCCATGCTGGGAGTGGAAATTAGCAGAGGGAAAACGATCATATTGTAGCCTTAATAAAGTTGCATGTAAGTTCTGTACTCCAGTTTTACACTCGCGTTACAACCTAAGATGAAACTCACAAGGGGAGGCAGAAAGGAAACAAAGAAAAACAAACTGCATTCGTCAGGGAGAAAGAAGGTGGGAACTCACGCAGAACACTTATCCAGCTGGTGAAATAGAGACCAGGAGAAAAGAGTCAGAAATGAAAGCTGGTCTTACTGTGATGCATTTGTGTTTACCGTAAGGAAATTGATCTGTGACGATTGACTTGTCTTTCAGTGGCTTCTCATTTTGAGCAGAGACCCTGAAAGTCACAGGGTGAACCTTGTGGGTCTTCTCCAGCTAATTAGGGCTTGGAGTTGATGTAGTCTGGAGGACCAGTTGCAGGAATTGGGTATGGCTACTGGGAGAGGAGAGGAGATAGAAAGTGGAATGGAAGAATAGAATAGAATAGAATAGAGTGGGGTAAGGTAGGGTAGGGTAGAATAATAGAAGAATAGAATTAGAATAAAATAGAGGTAGGGGTAGAGTAGAGTAGGATAGGATAGGATAGGATAGGATAGGATAGGATAGGTTAGGATAGGATAGGATAGGATAGGATAGGATAGGATAGGATAGGATAGGATAGGATAGGATAGGATAGGATAGGAGGGAGCTCCCGTGACTCACCCCAGCTTCTGCCAACCTAGCATTTCGAAATAGGAGTAGGAGTAGGAGTAGGAGTAGGGTAGGATAGGGTAGAATAATAGAATAGAAGAATGGAATGGAATGGAATGGAATAGGTGTATAGGTAGGGGTAGGGTAGAGTAGAGTAGAATAAAAAATAGAAGAATAGAATGGAATGGAATAGGAAATAAATAGGAAATAGAAAATAGAAAATGGAATGGAAGAATAGAACAGGAAGGACAGGACAAGACAGAATATAATTCTTTATTGGTCATATGTGATTGGACACACAAGGAATTTGTCTTTGGTGCATAAGCTTTCAGTGTATCTGCAAGCAACAGACAAGGTACTTGGGGGGCTGCCACAAAGAAGAGTGGGGCAGCCTATCTTCCAAAGCACAGTGTGACTATGTGAGACACCCCAGGAGCAAATACAGTAAACAGAGGTTTGTGTTTAAATAGTGGTTTTATCTACAAAGAATATATACATACACGTACTTTAGTCAGACCTCAAACAAACAGCAATCAGCAATTACAGCACGGAAGCGCACACGGAGAGGGAGATACTCCCCCAACAGGGCCTCTTCTTATTATAGGCACTTAAAGTGATATCAGCCCAAAAACCTTGCTGACTCATTCCCATCATCATAGCAGCTGCTCAGCTCTTAAATCATTACTCTGAGATTACTCTGAGAGACATTAAGGTTCTTCTGAGCACTTTTCTTTATTGTTTCTCATCGGTAGATGGAAATATTGCCTAGCTAAAGCAGGTACTGGCATCAAGAGGAAGAAGATGTCTTCATTCTCTTCCTCCCAACCAAATTATCTAAACTTCACTGTCTCTTGGTCCTCTGGAATGCAGCCTCTGTCTTTTTGGG
Organism: Rhabdophis nuchalis; assembly: GCA_039707465.1. NCBI lineage: Eukaryota > Metazoa > Chordata > Lepidosauria > Squamata > Natricidae > Rhabdophis > Rhabdophis nuchalis. Next base: position 11,587,437 of record CM077652.1, on the reverse strand, counting down.
AATCCAGGCTGCATTCCACCACACCATGGATGGTACATCTGCCCTACCATTCTATCAAGACTAACCTCCATCATGAAAAATGTTGATCGTGTTGGGCCTGGACGATATTTATGGGCATAAATCTGTTCTTTTGGACAAAACAAACACGAATTTGAAATGAGGAAGCCTATTAGACCAAAGACCAGTGATAATTCATCCCTACAGCGCTGTCGTATGACTTATTTAAGATTATGGATTTATAGAGGGAGCCTTTTCCCCCTTATTTTTGTGTTTGATTTAATGACTTTTGCCAGACTCTTCCCTGGGTTTCCCCCTCCTCCTCTTATTTCCGATCTGTCTTAGTTGGTGTATGGATTTCATTTCATAAATACATATTTCAACACCCTTTGATAATATGTATATTGACTACGTAGCATGGCTGAGCCATTCATAATCCAAGGAGCGAAAATTCAATGAGGCATCAAATAATGTATCATCGGGCTATCATTTTATTTATTACCTTCATTAGGAGGTTTTAAATTTTGTTTAGGAACGAGACCCGAATGCTTTAATTGGGCCCTGTTAAGTTTCTTGACTGGTTTTCAGGCAAGGCACTGGCCACTGGCTCAAACATTGTCATGGATGGACTTCAACATTGTGCGGTCATCCAGCAGAATTCTTGAATCCACCTTTTGGAGTTGGTAGGCGGCAAAAAAAGGAGATGGAACCATGGGTAAAATGGGAATTTTGGGAGAGGAATTAATTACTCAAAGGTATTTCAGACCTACAAAAGAACAGAAGACATACCTAGGGGTACTCACATCAACAGATCTAAGCCCCAGAGCTCCCTGGAACAGCATTGCCAAAAAGGCACTAAGAGTTGTTAACCTAATCTTGCGATGCTTCTTCTCCAGTAACATTGTACTGCAAACTCGGGCATACAAAACCTTTGCCAGACCAATCCTCGGATACAGCTCGTTTGCCTGGAATCTACATTGTATATCAGACATTAATATCATCGAGCGGATCCAGAGATATTTCACTTCTCTACTCACTGTAGAATCCCTTATGCCACCAATCCAAACAGGAAACCCTACAAAAACGAACACTCTTATTGCTCTAAAAAAAAAATCCCCTCTTTAATGAAGGTATGATTTATTCATCTCTGTACAATTTCATTTTCTTAAATAATTGCCCAAATTAGCAAGATACCTTATCTCTCTCTCCTTCTCCTCCTCCTTTTCTGTATCTTGTAACTAAACCAGAGCTCAGCCACTAATCTTCTCTATCTAAATAAAAATGGAACAAGAGTTTGTTCAAAACCACTAATCTCCGAAAATACTGCACCGATCGCTTCCAAATTTTCACACATCGTTCCTTTCGAACACGGCACCAATGATATATATATAGATTGTGTAGATGTCGCACCTGTGCCAGGTACACGCAACGGAAATGTAAAAAAGTGTAAAAAAAAGGTGGGTAGATGGATACAGGGAGAGCAGTGGGCCACAGGTATTATGTCATCCTTTATGACATAAAATACTCTGAGGGAGAAATACACTAGGGTGGGTAGGTAGGTAGATAGGTAGGTAGGTAGAGGGATAGAGAGAGGGAGAAATACAGTAGGTAGGTAGGTGGGTGGATAGAAAGAGGGAAAATACAGTAGGTAGCTAGCTATGTAGGTAGGTAGGTAAGTAGGTGGGTAGGTAGGTAGGTAAGTAGGTAGGTAGAGGGATAGAGAGAGAGAAATACAGTAGGTAGGTAGGTAGGTAGGTAGGTAGAGGGATAGAGAGAGGGAGAAATACAGTAGGTAGGTAGGTAGGTAGGTAGGTAGGTAGGTAGGTAGGTAGGTAGGTAGGTAGGTAGGTAGGTATAGGGATAGAGAGAGGGAGAAATACAGTAGCTAGCTAGCTAGGTAGGTAGGTAGGTAAGTAGGTGGGTAGGTAGGTAGGTAAGTAGGTAGGTAGAGGGATAGAGAGAGAGAAATACAGTAGGTAGGTAGGTAGGTAGGTAGGTAGGTAGGTAGAGGGATAGAGAGAGGGAGAAATACAGTAGGTAGGTAGGTAGGTAGGTAGGTAGGTAGGTAGGTAGGTAGGTAGGTAGGTATAGGGATAGAGAGAGGGAGAAATACAGTAGCTAGCTAGCTAGCTAGGTAGGTAGGTAGGTAGGTAAGTAGGTGGGTAGGTAGGTAGGTAAGTAGGTAGGTAGAGGGATAGAGAGAGAGAAATACAGTAGGTAGGTAGGTAGGTAGGTAGGTAGAGAGAGAGAGATAGGGAGAGGGAGAAATACAGTAGGTAGGTAGGTAGAGGGATAGAGAGAGGGAGAAATACAGTAGGTAGGTAGGTAGGTAGGTAGGTAGGTAGGTAGGTAGGTAGGTAGGTAGGTAGGTAGGTAGGTAGAGGGATAGAGAGAGGGAGAAATACAGTAGCTAGCTCGGTAGGTAGGTAAGTAGGTGAGTAGGTAGGTAGGTAGAGGGATAGAGAGAGAGAGAAATACAGTAGGTAGGTAGGTAGAGAGAGAGAGGGAGAGGGAGAAATACAGTAGGTAGGTAGGTAGGTAGATAGGTAGGTAGAGGGATAGAGAGAGAGAGAAATACAGTAGGTAGGTAGGTAGGTAGAGGGATAGAGAGAGAGAAATACAGTAGGAAGGTAGGTAGGTAGAGGGATAGAGAGAGGGAGAAATACGGTAGGTAGGTAGGTAGGTAGGTAGGTAGGTAGGTAGGTAGGTAGGTAGGTAAGTAGGTAGGTAGGTAGGTAGGTAAAGGGAGAGAAGAAGAAATACAGTAGGTAGATAGGTTGGGGGTTATACGGTGGTTGTGTGTACGTGTTTGTGTGCGCAGGTGTAGATCTACACACAGATTGGTTGGCCATTTAAATAGACTGGGCCACAGCAACACATGGCTGGGAACAGGTAGTTTTGAATATTTGTGTAAGGGGGAGAAAAAAAACACCCCGCCACAATTTCACCCTCAGCAGCTTGTAGGTTGATAATCAGGCGCTGGATCGCACGGCACTTCTAATTAATTAACAAAATGTTGGCCCAATTTATGCCTCATAAAAGGAGCTTCCCACAGATTGATGTTTCCGCGGTTAAAACAGAAGCGCTACCCAGACAACGAAGAGGTCTATTATAGCCCTTCCTTATTCCACTATATTATTATTTGTACATATTTATCATAAAAGTATTTGCAAGCTTTTCGCTAAAGAAATTATTCTCCTGTGTGGCTTAACGGCTGCGCCAGCCTTATGCCAGGCGCCCAAATTCCCAAGCAGGCTTTAAATACAGATGCACATGTTGCCGTAATAAGTGGTATTTCCAGTTGTGAGAATTAAAGGTGGGGGGAGAGAGTTAATCCCATTTTTTTTTAACCACACACTAGATTACATTTCAACTGTTTCCAATCAAATGCCAAGCCCGTCGCAGGCTGAATCTCATTTAGTTTGAACTCAAGCAGATGGTCAGTGCAGAAAGAGAGATTATGGTGTGCTGAACCCGTTTGAGATTCCCAACTCATAAAGTCAGGTCCAAAGTAGACAATCGGAGGTCTGGGAAGTTCTCCGTGGGTTTGGGGTCGACCCACCTCAGCGGCTGAAGGTCTTAAGTTTTGGAGGGATTGGTGAGGCTGGTTGTCTCTTGAAGGATCTTTACGCATGAGAAAAGTTTTCAATTAGAAAAGCAGGTGAAAAATAACTTTGACGGTTTGAGTTTGTTCCTTGGAGGGCATCCAAAGTTGTAAGTGTGTACATATGTGTGTGTGCGTGTGTGTGTGTGTGTGTGTGACATTTGTGCTGATAAACAAATAAAGGGAGACTAGTATAGATCTATTTCAAGATATTTAGCTCTCATCAGCTAGCCATACCCTTACTGGGATTCGAACCTGGGAAGTATTACATGTGAGACAGTTGTAATTGCCACTAGGCCACAGGTTCTCCTCCTGATCAGGAGAAAAATAGAATTATAAGGCATGATTATTGATAGGTGGACAATGTTGGTGATGAATAGAACTGGAACCAGAACCAAGACAGGAACTGGGACTGGGACTAGAACTAGAACAGACCCCAAAAAATGTTCAGATATTCCTGGTTTGAACTAGGATAAATAGTTACATTTCCTCGGACCAGGCAATCATTTTTGCTTATGGAATTAATTATGAATTCCATAATCTTAGAGCTGCGCAAGGACTCCAAGCTAGGCCCTTGCTTCACCCCTCCTTACAGACGAGCTGGCAGTTTCCCAAGAGGGAAGTTGTTTCTCACCAAAGGCTGTAGAGAGTGGGGAAACCTGAAACAAGCTTTCAAAGCAATTGACTGCAGTGTTAATGCCAGTGGAATGTTGGTGCTCCAGGTCCAAGAAAGGAGGTGAAATCTGGAATGTCCATCACCTTTAGTAAAGTCCAGGAAAGGAGGTGAACTCTGGGGTGTCCACCACCTTTAATAAAGAGGTTTTTTGAAGTCCAAGAAGATAGCTGAGATCTAGTATGTCTAGCATCTTTAATAAAGTTGCATTTTTGAAGTCCAAGAAGATAGCTGAGATCTAGTATGTCCAGCATCTTTAATAAAGAGGCATTTTTGAAGTCCAAGAAGATAGCTGAGATCTAGTATGTCCAGCATCTTTAATAAAGAGGTTTTTTGAAGTCCAAGAAGATAGCTGATATCTAGTATGTCCAGCATCTTTAATAAAGAGGTTTTTTGAAGTCCAAGAAGATAGCTGAGATCTAGTATGTCCAGCATCTTTAATAAAGAGGTTTTTTGAAGTCCAAGAAGATAGCTGAGATCTAGTATGTCCAGCATCTTTAATAAAGATGCATTTTTGAGGTCCAGGAAAGTAGCTGAGATCTGGGATATCCATCACCTTTAATAAAGATGCATTTTTGAGGTCCAGGAAAGTAGCTGAGATCTGGGGTGTCCACCACTTTAACAAAGAGGATTTTTTTAGGTTCAGGAAAGTAGCTGAGATCTAGCATATCCATCCCCTTTAACAAAAAGGTTTGTTGAGGTCCAGAAAAGTAGCTGAGATCTGGGGTGTCCACCCTCTTTAACAAAGTGGATTTTTGAGGTCCAGGAAAGTAGTTGAGATCTAGTATGTCCAGCATCTTTAATAAAGAGGCAGTTTTGAGGTCCAGGAAAGCAGCTGAGATCTGGGATATCCATCACCTTTAACAAAGAGGTTTTTGGAGGTTCAAGAAAGTAGCTGAGATCTGGGATGTCCACCACCTTTAATAAAGAGGTATTTCTGAGGTCCAGGAAAGGAGCTGAGATCTGAACCGTCTACCATGTTTAATAAAGACTGTCAGAGTTTGTTGCAAAATTCAAATCCAGAAAGCACACACAGATAACCGATGCAGCTGGATTCATTAACATCTTTATATACCATAACAACAGATGAATAAATGTACAATACCAACAGGTGGTTCTTCCAAGAAAACACAAGGCAGGAGAGTTACAAGCAAACACAAGCAGTTAGCTTCACTTCAGCAGACAAGTGCTAGTTTACTTCTCAGAGCAGCAGACTGCTTAGGTTTCTGTTTCAATTCTCTGCACAGACTCCGATCTGCTTAAGCTCCCATTGTTATGCCTATTCCTGGGCTGACCTTCTTCCCATGTCTCTCCCAATCATGAATATTTTAGAGGCATTTTTGGTTTGTTTTAACTTTCCCTTCCCTGGAGTCCTTCTCGGGGTGTTGTGACCATAGGACCTGCTTCTCCTATCAGTCTTAGATTTCTTGTTCGGAAGCCCAAAGGGAAAGAAAGAAAGTCATGATTCCAGCCAGCTGAAGGTCTCCAATGATGATGGGCAGTGATTAAAGTGGAAATTGGAAATCAGTGTAATTTCTTCCCCTTCTCGGCTTTTGAGTTCTCCTGTTGAGCTGGAAAGCAAAATGGAAATGAATTTCTGGCTGGGACTCAAATTTAGAGCAGAAGTTGCAATTCTCTGTTTCCCACCCGCCTCTATTGCAATTTTAGAGCTTCCCTGCTGGAGAGGCCTTATTTGGAAGTTAGTTGCAGGCTGAGAAAGTTGTCCTGAATTGACCCTAGCCAAGGATCATAACAAACCCTGAAATTGGTGTTTTCACCCTTGTTTGGATGATCAGGTGTAAATATAAATTTTAATTATTTCCATAATTAAGCCAGTAATTTGCTGTCTGTCCGAAATGTTTGACAACATTGGGCTGCCATCTGCTTCCTAATTGGACTTAATCTCGAAAAGATGCTTCGAAGGGAGGGTGGGGGAAACGAGGGGAGAGGGGGGGGATCAAGTAATAATTGCGAAGTACGAAACCAACTTTCCGCACGCTCGCTTAATTGCCGAAGCCCCCGATTTATTTTTATTATTATTATTATCGTTATTTTTCCCCTCGGAGTTAAAAACAAACAAAGAACTGTGCACAGATGTGCTGCAGTTTTCTAGGGGGGGCAGAGAGAGAAAGAAAGAGGGGGAGAGAGGGAGAGAGGAAAAGAGAGAGGGAGAGAGAGGAGGGGAGAGAGAAAGAGAAAGGGGGAGAGGGAGGGAGAGAGAGAAAGAGAGGGGGAGAGAGAGGGAGGGAGAGAAAGAGAGGGAGAGAGGGAGGGAGGGAGAGAAAGAGAGGGGGAGAGAAAGAGAGGGGGGAAGAGAAAGAGAGAGAGAGGGAGAGAAAGAGGGGGAGAGAGGGAGAGAGAAAAAGAGAGAGGGAGAGAGAGAAAGAGAGGGAGAGTGTTGAGTCCCCAAGCCTATGTCCCAGACATAGCCTAACCTCCCATGGGGACTTTTAGAAAAGTTTTAAATTGGGTTTTTAATAATTGGTTTTTAGCACAGGATTGGGGATTATTTAATATATATTTTAAATTATTTGTCTATCTTCTATTGTGTATGTTTTTTAAATTTCCTGTGCGCCGCCCTGGGTCCTCTGTGGAGAAGGGCGGGATATAAATGTAATAAAATGAAAAAATGAAAAATGAAAAATGACAGCTCGTCTGGTAACCTATGAGTCACCGCATTCCGGAGCTGAGCCAGCAGCTGCAGTGATTAACAGAGACAACCTGTCTGGAATCTGTCTGGAAAGGAGTTACAATGTTGCAAGTGCATTGCTAGGAGTTTCCTGCCTGGTAACTCTATATAAGAGGTTGCCAGAGAAGAAACCTTGCCAGTTGAATCTTGTGTGTGTTGTAAATAGTGTGAATAAACGTTCCTGTTGTTTTGACCATGCCTGAGTCGGAATCCTTTGTCTGATCTAACACTGGCGACGAGGATGGGATTCAGGCCGTGGCCTTAGAACGCAACGGGTAACGAATACTTCAACAACAGAGCGCAGCGCGACGCACAGCCTCACCATGGCTACGGCGACAATGCCTCCGTTTGCACCGTTCGACCCGATGAAGGAACAATGGGCTTCCTTCTTAGCCCGGTTCGAGTGCTTCTTGATAGCCAGCGACTACGGCGAACTCGCGCCTGCCAGGAAGCTGAGCCTATTCCTCCAGTGCGGCGGCCCTGAATTGTTTGCTACCGCCCGAACCATAGCAGCACCCGCAGCGGTGCACGAAGTGCCGTGGGACGATCTCCTGGGCCGCCTGAGAGCACACTACGCGCCGGCACCTTCCCGCATAGCGCATCGCTATGCATTCAGGCAATGTGTGCAACAGCCGCAACAGTCGGTAGCCGAGTTCCTGCAGAAATTGAGAGCGACCGCAATCCCCTGCGAGTTCCCTGCTGGCTTCCTGGAGGAATCCCTACTGGAGCAGTTTGTATGCGGCGTAAGAGACATCCGCCTAAAGCGCCGCTTGCTTTCAAAAACTGTCCTGACTCTCGAGCAAGCGGTGGAAGAAGCACGCGCGACAGAATTGTCGGAGATCTCCACATCCGACATGGGCCGCGCGCGCCCTCCTCTTTTCCCCACTCCGCGAGCGTGTCTGGTAGACGAAATAGCGCCGCTGGATGAGCTGGAGGAGGAAGACCGTGGGGACTGCATGAGGGTGACCGGGCGCGTGCTGAATCGCGCATTCACACCGCAGCAGAAGTCCGGGAATTGCCTAGGCTGCGGAAGGGCCCACCAGAGACCAGAGTGCCCATTCAAGGCATCGGTGTGCCGCAGATGTGGCAGGAAAGGACACCTAGCAGCTGTGTGCCGTGCTGCCACTCCAGCGACAACGCCAGCTGCCGCCTCCAGAACCGTTCCACCAGGACAACGAGGGTCGCAGAAGTGTTCAGGACGCTACCAGCCACAGCCGACCGACTGCTTCGCGCTGGCGGAGATGCCCCCAGCTCTAAGCTACGACCAGGCAGAGAGTAGGAGACTGTCAACAGTGGTTTGCTTAGAGGGGGTGGGGGTAAAAATGGAAATAGATTCAGGGTCCTCTAGATCACTCATGTCCTGGGCGCATTTAGTTAAGCTTTGCCCCAAGCTCAGGAAGCGGGATCTCGGCCCCACAGCGACGATCCTGAAAGATTACCAGGGCTCACAAATTCCCATTCTAGGTCTGCACAGAGTGAGAGTAGACTACGGCCCCTTCCACGGATCCCTTCCCATCCTGGTAGTGGCCAAACCCCTAGCTGCCTTGATCGGATTGGACTGGTTTCCAGCCTTGGGACTGTCAGTCCAAGGAGTACACAGCGTGCCAGCCAGTTCTCCGGTAGACGAAGTAATCAGAGAGTTCAACGACGTCTTTGATGGCAGCTTAGGAACGTACAAAGGCACTCCAGTTTCCCTAAATTTGGACCCCCAGGTTGCTCCAGTCCGCTTGAAGGCCCGCAGGCTGCCGTTCGCGCTGAAGCCCAAGGTTGAAGCGGAATTGGATCGATTGGTGGTGCAGGGCGTGCTCGAACCCGTCGATCAGGCGAAATGGGAGACCCCAATTGTGGTCCCCATTAAGCCCAACGGGTCCGTGAGGATCTGCGCCGACTATAAGTCGACGATCAACCTCGGGCTTCAGGCAAACCCATACCCGGTTCCGGTGGTGCAAGACCTACTCCACTCATTGGGACGAGGTCGAGTGTTCGCGAAACTGGATATGGCGCAGGCCTACCAACAGCTCCCGGTGGATGACGAGGCTGCGGAAGCGCAGACCATCGTGACCCACCGTGGGGCTTTCCGCTGTCGCCGTCTCCAATTCGGCGTGTCCGTAGCCCCGGGGATCTTCCAGAGCCTCATGGAGCGACTGCTCCATGGACTCCCTGGCGTTGTACCGTATTTTGACGACGTCCTGATTGCTGCTTCCAGCATATCAGAACTCGCCAAAACGTTACGGAAGGTCCTCAGAGTTTTCAGGGGCGCGGGTTTAAAGTTGAAACGCAGCAAATGTACGTTTGCTGCGCCTAGGGTGGAATTCCTGGGTTTCATGATTGACGCCCAAGGAATTCACCCAACCCCCTCCAAGGTCGAGGCCATCCAAAAGGCCCCCACTCCTGCCTCCAAAACGGAGCTGCAGGCATTCCTCGGCCTTTTGAATTTCTACGCGCCGTTTATTCCCCATAAGGCATCGCTAGCCGAGCCGCTGCATCGGTTGCTCGACCGATCCGCGGCCTGGAACTGGGGCAGCCGCGAAGCACACGCGTTCGCGGCTGTCAAAGCCATGCTCACGTCAGATGCGGTACTAGTCCAGTACCATGACAGGCTTCCTCTGACGCTTGCGTGCGATGCCTCCCCTTTTGGCCTGGGGGCTGTCCTTAGCCACATCTTTCCAGACGGCTCGGAAGCCCCCATTGCTTTTTACTCCCGGACAATGTCTCAAACGGAGAGAAACTACAGCCAAATCGACAAGGAGGCTTTGGCTGTAGTGTCCGGGATTAAGAAGTTCCACAATTACCTTTATGGGCGGACCTTTTCTGTTGTCACGGACCATAAGCCGCTCCTTGGGCTATTGGCCGGTGACCGTCCGACACCCCCCATCCTGTCGCCCAGGATGACCCGCTGGACGGAATTCCTGGCAGCGTATGACTATACGCTGCTATACCGTCCTGGCAAGCAGATAGGGCATGCTGATGCCCTAAGCCGCTGCCCTCTCCCGGGGCCGGATCCGGCCCCTGTGCCTGCTCTCTCTGTCCTGATGGTCGCGGAGTCGGACTTGCCCCTGTCCTCTTCCGCCGTTGCCGCTCACACCCGCGCAGACCCCGTCCTCGCCCAGGTCTGCCGATGGGTGCTGAGGGGCTGGCCTTCGGGCAGTGTGGCTGAAAACTTTCGGCCTTACAAGTCACGCCAGCTGGAGCTCTCGCTCCATTGCGGGTGCTTGTGTTGGGGAGATCGGGTCATCGTTCCTTTCCCTCTCCGGCACATGGTTCTTCAGTCGCTCCATGCCAACCACCCAGGCATCGTCCGTATGAAGGCATTGGCCCGGAGCTATGTCTGGTGGCCTGGCATGGACGCTGAAGTGGCGGAATGGGTGGCCGCCTGCTCCTCCTGCCAATCGTCCCGGCCGGCCCCGCCGGTCTCCCCGCCGAGGGAGTGGGACGCCCCCAGGTGCCCATGGTCCAGGCTCCACTTGGATTTCGCGGGTCCCTTCCATGGCCAGAATTTCCTCGTGGTGGTGGATGCGTTCTCACGCTGGGTGGAGGTGATTCTCATGGCTTCCACCACAGCGGAGAGCACGGTGCGTGCCTTGCGCCGTCTGTTCGCGACCCACGGGTTGCCGGACGTCGTTGTGTCCGACAACGGACCCCAATTTCAATCCTCCACCTTCTTGGACTTTCTGGCCACCCAAGGGATCCGCCACGCGCCGATCGCCCCTTATCACCCGGCGTCTAATGGACGCGCGGAACGAGCCGTGCGCTCAGCCAAGGAAGCCTTGGCCCGTTTGGATAAAGGGGACTGGCAGGCAAGGGTGGCCGCGTACCTTTTGGGACAGCATGTCACACCTTGCCCAGCCACAGGGAAAAGCCCCGCGGAGCTCTTGATGGGCCGACGCTTGCGGACCACTCTGGACAGACTGCACCCCGATTACGACGGGTTGCAGAGGGGCAACCTGCAGATTCCCACTCCTCGTTTATTTGAAATTGGGGACCTGGTTTGGGCAAGGAACTTTTCAGGGGAGCCGCGATGGATTGCCGCAACCATTTTGGACGTAACCGGACCCTGTTCTTACAGAGTCGGCCTTCAGGATGGATCCGAGTGGCGGCGCCACCTGGATCAACTGAGGCGCCGCCTGCCCGAAACAGCAGTCACCACGCCAGGCCGTTCCTGCCCATTGGCCCCCGTTGGGCCGTTGTTCTCTGCTCAAGCCGAGCAGTTGTTTGGAACCCCGGAGTCCCTAGCCGGTCCAGACCTCGTATCGGCGGGAACAGCACGGGGAGACTGCCAGGACCTCACAGCCCAATCTGACTCTCAGCTGGGGGCCTCGCCCATCGGGGAACCACCCTACCAGAATAATACTCGCCAGCAAATGCCAACTACCTCAAGCCCGGTCGCCACGCCCCCTCACCCGGACTTGCTAGGGTCGCCATTGCCGCCTACGGCGACTCCACCTCCGAGGGCAGGCCGCGATGACGTAGGCGAAGGCTCCGTGTCCCACAGGGAGGAGCCTCCTCAAGAACTAAGGCGGTCAGGGCGGACCCGACACCGCCCCGCCTATCTGAACGACTACGCGTGCGCATGTACTGTGTTGGACAGAGAACCTAGACACATGCGCACTGACTATGGGGGAAGGAGTGTTGAGTCCCCAAGCCTATGTCCCAGACAGCTCGTCTGGTAACCTATGAGTCACCGCATTCCGGAGCTGAGCCAGCAGCTGCAGTGATTAACAGAGACAAGCTGTCTGGAATCTGTCTGGAAAGGAGTTACAATGTTGCAAGTGCATTGCTAGGAGTTTCCTGCCTGGTAACTCTATATAAGAGGTTGCCAGAGAAGAAACCTTGCCAGTTGAATCTTGTGTGTGTTGTAAATAGTGTGAATAAACGTTCCTGTTGTTTTGACCATGCCTGAGTCGGAATCCTTTGTCTGATCTAACAGAGAGAAAGAGAGGGAGGGAGGGAGGGAGGGAGAGAAAGAGAGGGAGAGAGAGAAAGAGGGGGGAAAGAAAGAGAGAGAGACAGAGAGAAAGAGAGAGAGAGAAAGAGAGGGAGAGAGAAAGAGAGGGAGAGTAAGAGGAAGGAGGGAGAGAGAAAGAGAGAGGGAGAGAGAAAGAAAGAGGGGGAGAGAGGGGGAAAGATGGCGAGAAGGGGGAGAGAGAGGGGGGAAAGAGGGAGAGAGAAAAAGAAAGGGAGAGAGAAAAAGAGAGAGAAGGAGAGAGGGAGAGAGGGAAAAGGGGAGGAGATGAAGGAGGAGAAGGAGGGTGCGATCCTTGGTACCCTCTGAGCTTGGTTATTTTCCTGCAAACTTTTCATTACCAAATGGAGTAAGGTTTGTGGAAAAGAGGAGGAGGAGGAGGAGGAGGATTATTAATAATGTGGCATCCTTGGTGCCTTCTGAGTTCAGCTGTTTCCTTGCAGCTGTTTCATTACTCAACTAGGTAACATCATCAGTGCTAGAAGGGAGAGCAAGAGAACAAACCTCCCTCCCTCCTAGCACTGATGACATTACCTACTCAGCTAGTGAAACGTCCACAAGAAAACCACCACGCTCAGGGAGCATTAAGGACCCTACAGATCCAAGCAGCCTCTATGCAAGCAGGCGTGAAGAATCGGTGTTGGTCACCATTCCCCTTAACCAGCTCCAACTTTTCCTCCGAGTCCTAAATAGGGAGAAGTGCTGACGTTCTCTTGCAAGGTCCATGGTGCAAATCGTGCAACGTTGTTCCAGCTACCTTGCAGCTGGATAATTATTATTTTTTTTTAATCGCCCCAGCCCGGGATTGCTGAAATGCTAAAACAATTCATCTAACCTTTATGCCGGCTAATGCATACATTAGGCCTATATAGGATCGTAAAAAACGAGCGAAATTGAAACACGCTGACATAAAATCAAACAGTTCGGCCATAAACGGTGTCACTTTTATGTGATTATCTTGCCAATGTTGCCGCGTTGCTTGAGTAAATCAAACGGTGATTTCCCCACCACCACCCCCTCCCCTCTGGCACACGCTTTTCGCTTAATGGATTCAGCAACGGCAAGGATTTCTTTGCGCTCTCCGACGAACGGGAGGAGAAGGGGCCGTCGGGGCAGACGGCGAGTGCCCTGCTGTTTGATCTCCGATCTCAGCAGATTCCCGTGGACACGTGGGCCAAAGGTGTTTGACCGCCATTGGGTCGTTAGAGATCCGTCAGACGCTTTGTGAACAGCACACTTCACTGTCAATCAAACACAGAGAGATGCTGCCTTGACGATTGAGAGAGTTAATTTGATTTGGTTTGCAACTCTGCTGGCTTGACAAGCCAAGGTTTATTGCTTAAGTGTGGCTTCTTTGGTGAAGCATGCTAACAAAACATTCCGCCACCCTCTTGTTGTTGTTAGTTGTGTCCGACTCATCGCAACTCCATGGACCACGTTCCTCCAGGCCTTCCTGTCCTCTACCATCCTCTGGAGTCCATTGAAACTCACGCCGGCTGCTTCAGTGACTCCATTCAGCCACCTTCTTCTCTGCCGTCCCCTTCTTCTTCTTCTTCTCCTCCTCCTCCTCCCTCTCTTTCTCTCTTCACATTCCTTGATTGTTGTTGTTAGTTGTGAAGTTGTGTCCAACCCATTGCGGACAACGTTCCTCCAGGCCTTCCTGTCCTCTCCCATCCTCTGGAGTCCATTTAAGCTCACGCCGGCTGCTTCGGTGACTCCGTCCAGCCCCCTCCTTCTCTGTCATCCCCTTCTTCTTCTTTTGCCCTCCATCCTTCCCAGCATGAGGCTCTTCTCCAGGGAGTCCTTCTTCCTTCTCATTAGGTGGCCAAAGTCCTTGAGTTTCCTCTTCAGGATCTGACCTTCTCAAGAGCAGTCAAGGTGGATCTCCTCTAGGACTGACCAGTTGGATGGCCTTGCAGTCCAAGGGACTCACAATAGATAGATAGATAGATAGATAGATAGATAGATAGATAGATAGATAGATAGATAGATAGATAGATAGATAGATAGATAGATAGATCACCTTTTTCTTCTTTTGCCCTCCATCGTTCCCAGCATGAGGCTCTTCTCCAGGGAGTCCTTCTTCCTTCTCATCAGGTGGCCAAATTCTTTTGAGTTTCCTCTTCAGGATCTGGCCTTCTAAAGAGCAGTCAGGGTGGATCTCCTCTAGGACTAACCGGTTGGATGGCCTTGCAGTCCAAGGGACTCAATGCAGGACTCTTCTGCAGCACCAGAGTTCAAAGGCCTCCATTCTTTGGCCCTCAACCTTCCTTATGGTCCAACCTTCACAGCCATCCATTGCAACTGGGGAAACCATCGCCTTAAGTAGACATACTTCTGTTGGCAGGGGGATGTCTCTGCTTTTTAGCCTGCTGTCTAGTTTTGCCATCGCTTTCCTCCCCAGGAGCAAGCGACTTTTAATTTCTTGGCTGCCGTCCCCATCTGCGGTGATCGTCTAGACTAGAACCAACTAATTCACAACAATCTTCTAACAGATCTTCTTGATTGTTCTCATTGTCAGAAAGTTCCTCCTTGTTTCTAGGTTGAATCTCTCCTTGATCAGCTTCCATCCATGATTCTTTGTCTGGCCTTCAGGTGCTTTGGAAAATAGCTTGACCCCCATCCTCTTTGTGGCAGCCCCTCAAATATTGGAAGACTGCTCTCCTGTCTCCCCTGGTCCTTCTCTTCTCCAGACTAGCTAGAGAAGCTTCTTGTTCTCCTCCTCCTCCTCCTCCTTTTCTCCTCCCCTCCCATTCTCTTCTTCCTCTTCCTCCTCCTCTTTTGTCTTCTTTATCTTCCTCCTCCTCCTTTTCTCCTCTCTCCTCCCACTAGCCTCCTCCTCCTTCTCATCCTCACAAACCCCATTTCGTTCTAGCATGGATGATGTTACCTAGTGGGATAATGAAATGACTGCAAGTAAGCAACCAAGCTCAGAGAGTAACAAGGAACCCCCCTCCCCAATCCTTCTCTTCCTCCTCCTTTCCCTTCTTCTCCTTCCCTGGTGTATCCATACCATAAGAAGACTTAAATCTGTCTAACCTCTTTGGAAGGAGAAAGGCAAACCAAGGAGAGGAGAATAAATCATTCACCTTATGGAAAACGGGCTTATGAATCTTCCTGACCTCAGCATTTAACTTGCATTTTCTGCACGGATTCTCCTGCATGGTGTAGCAAGTTCTATTTTGCACTCCAAAGCAAAGGAAAACTGAGTGGTTTTTTTTTAATGTGCCCTAAAGAGACTGAAATTGTAAATAAGAGGAGATACAGGGCAGCTTTTAAGCAAATGCACAAATTCAATTCTTGCATTCGAAAACAATTGTTGGAGTTACAAAATGAGCCATTCGTTTTCATTGATAATAAGCGTAAAGGTAAAGGTTCCCCTCGCACATCTGTGCTAGTCGTTCCTGACTCTAGGGGGCGGTGCTCGTCTCCGTTTCAAAGCCGAAGAGCCAGCGCTGTCCGAAGACGTCTCCGTGGTCATGTGGCCAGCATGACTCAACCCTGAAGGCGCATGGAACGCTGTTCCCTTCCCACCAAAGGTGGCTCCTGTTTTTCTACTTGCATTTTTACCTGCTTTCGAACTGCTAGGTTGGCAGAAGCTGGGACAAGTCACGGGAGCTCCCTCAGTTACGCGGCGCTCGGGATTCGAACTGCCAAACTGCCGACGTTTCTGATCAACAAGCTCAGCATCTTAGCCACTGAGTCACTACGTCCCTATGATAATAAGCGTAGGGTTACCAATATTGCTCAGATTTTTAAATGGAGGTCTCCAGAATGGCTAATAACAGAATAACAGTTGGGACGGACCTTGGAGGTCTTCTAGTCCAATCCCTTGCTCAGGCAAGGAAGAGTAAAGTAGAGTAGAGTAGAGTAGAGTAGAGTAGAGTAGAGTAGAGTAGAGTAGAGTAGAGTAGAATATGGAATGGAATATAGAAAGTAGAATGGAATGGAATAGAAAATAGAATAGAGTAGAGTAGAGTAGAGTAGAGTAGAATATAGAAAGTGGAATGGAATGAAGAATAGAATAGAATACAGGATAGGATAGGATAGGATAGGATAGGATAGGATAGGATAGGATAGGATAGGATAGAGAATAGAAGAGAAGAGAAGAGAAGAGAAGAGAATGTGGAATGGAATGTAGAATAGGATAGGATAGAATAGAATAGAATAGAATAGAATAGAATAGAATAGAATAGAATAGAATTTCTTTATTGGCCAAATGCGGTTGGACACACAAGGAATTTCTCTTTGGTGCAGATAAAGAAGACCCACCTACCCCCCCCCCCCCAAATAACAACCCCCCTCCCAAAGCTAAGCTGGAATTTCTCTTCATTTGCTAAATGGAAATAACTATTCCTGGCTATTTACGCCTGGCTGAAATGTGACATTTGGATGTTGAATCGGTTTACATTCAATTATCTCATTTGAGGGCTCCTAGCACGTCTGCCTGCCCAGCTATGCCGTTCAGCCCAGATTAAATATGCAGCGAACACCAGAACCTGAAACAAAGCTTCCATCGGAAACCTTTATCATCTCACGCCAAGCCATTTCTCCGGCTCCGGGAAACCTATGATTATAATCAGAAGTCTTTTGGACAATTGTGATTTGAATCCAGAATTGCATTTGAGGCCGGGAGCAGTCTAGCAGAAAAAAAAGCCATGGAGGAGAAGAGAGAGAGAGAGAGAGAGAGAAAGGGAGGGAGAGAGAAAGAAAGAGAGAGAGAAAGAGAGAGAGAGAAAGAGAGAGGGAGGGAGAGGGAGAGAGAAAGAGAGAGAGAAAGAGAGAGAGAGAAAGAGAGAGAGAGAAGAAAGGAGTTGCATCTGTCATAACAAAACTTTCAGCAATTACTCTTCTGCTGCCAATGCGGCCCGTTTTTCAACCTGGCCCAACCTTTGCTTGGGAAAAAAATGGTCTTTCAGTTGGAGTGTTACTGGCAAACCTAGTTTCAGTTGGACTACTGTAATTCTCTCTACATGGGGCTCCCCTTGAGGTGCACCCGAAGACTTCAGCTTGTCCAGAATGCAGCCGTGCGAGCAATTATGGGAACCTCTAGGTTTACCCATGTAACACTGCTCCTGCGCGAGCTGCATTGGCTGCCTGTTGTCTTTCGGGTGCGCTTCATGGTGTTAGTTACCATCTTTAAAGCGCTCCATGGCTCGGGACCTACCTATCTGCGGGATCGGATCCTGCCCCATACATCCCTGCGGCCGATTCGCTCCCACAGAGAGGGGCTTCTCCGGGTGCCGTCCACTAGGCAATGCCAGCGGGCGACGCCCAGGGGAAGGGCCTTCTCTGTGGCGGGCCCAGCCCTCTGGAACGACCTTCCCCCCGAAATTAGAACAACCACGGACCTCCGCTCCTTCCGTCAAAAATTGAAAACACACTTTTTCTGCTTGGCCGGCCTAGGTTAGTCTTCCGTCTTTCGATAGGGTTTTAGGGGTTTTTAGTGTAATTTAATTTAGGGGATTTTAGCGCAGGGACAATTGTTTAATTCGTATTTTAACTATTTATCTTTCTATGTATTTTATATTGGTTTTTTATTCCCTGTGCACCGCTCCGAGTCCCTTTGGGGAGAGGAAGCGGTATACAAATAAAATGTATTATTATTATTATTATTATGATGATGATGATGATGATGATGATGATGATGATGATGATGATGATGGATGGCTTCCCATCCAGTCTAAAATAACAACCAGGTCCCCGTGGGAAGGCTTCGCGTGAAGACGGTGCTCATTTCCTACAGGTAGTCCTTGAGTTAGGAGGAGGAGGAGGAGGAGGAAGAGGAGGAGGATGACTGTGGGGTCCTTGGTGCTTTCTGAGCTTGGTTGTTTTCTTCCAGACATTTCATTACCAAACTAGATAATACCATCAATACGAGAAGGGAGTGGGGTTTGTGGAGGAGGAGGGGAAGGAGGACCGTGAGGACCTGAGTTTGGTGATTTTCTTCCAGACATTTCATTACCAATGTGCCATTAACATCATTGGTGCTAGTAGGGAGCAAGGCATGCTCTTATTAACCCAACTCCCCTCTAACCCTGATGGCGTAGCCTAGTTGGGGTAATGAAACGCCTGCAAGCAAACCACCAAACTGCGAGAGCACCAAGGGCCCCACAGTTCTTCTCCTCCTCTTCTTCTTCTTCTTCTACTTCTTCTTCTTCTTCTTCTTCTTCTTCTTCTTCTTTCTTCTTCTTCTTCTTCTTCTTCTTCTTCTTCTTCTTCTTCTTCTTCTTCTTCTCCTTCTTCTTCTTCTTCTTCTTCTTCTTCCTCCTCCTCCTCCCCCTCCTCCTCTAAATCCAACTCCCTTCTAGCACTGATGATGTTACCTAGTTGGGTAATGAAACGCCTGCAAGAAAACCACCAAGCTCAGAGAGCCCCAAGGACCCTTTGAGTTAGAAATACACAAGCCTTACCTTGGTTTATAAACCAAGCCAACACGGAGTATAAATAACCGACCCTTAAAAATAATTCGGGAGAAAATATGTAGAATTTTTTCAAAAAGTTCCTTGTCTTTCTCCTCTTCGCCGCTGCGTTTCCCAAAGGCATTCAGAATATTCCGGGCCCAATAAGGATTTTTTTTTTTTAAGGATTTGGCTTTCTTTATTCAACTTCCTCCTTTCCCCCCCCCCCAAAAAAAAACCCCTCGCGTTTTTCTCATTATAATGCCAACCCACTTCCTCACTAGACTATTTCTCTTCCTATTGTCTCAGGCACCAATATCCTGCCCTTTTCAAGGTATTTCCAAGAGAATAGCAAAGCCGTATATTTTTGTGTTTTTGTCTCTGTGTGGGTGAATATATATATATATATATATATATATATATATAGAGAGAGAGAGAGAGAGAGAGAGAGAGAGAGAGAGAGAGAGAGAGAGAGAGAGAGAGAGAGAGAGAGAGAGAGAGAGAGAGAGAGAGAGAGAGAGAGAGAGAGAGAGAGAGGCTTGCTGTCTAGATGGTCTCTGGTGATGAGCCGAAAGGCAGGAAAGGAAACAGTATGTCTCCTCCCTTAATTGGGGCCTATTAACAGGTTGTTGTGAAACAATTACCTATATATATAGAGATAGATAGATAGATAGATAGATAGATAGATAGATAGATAGATAGATAGATAGATAGATAGATAGATAGATAGATAGATAGATAGAGATAATTGTTTTCACAACTTCCTGTTAGGGCCCCATTAAGGGAGGAGACATACTGCATTACAGCCCCGGTTCGAATCCCAGTAAAGGGTATGGCCAACTGATGAGAGCTAATAAGCTGGAAATAGATCTATCTTGGTCTCTCAAATTTAAATTTATTGATCAGCTCATAAAAACTAACATTTATATATATATATATATATATATATAAACCCTGGAAGTTCCTCAATTCAAACAAAACGCAGACGAGTTTTTGGGCTTGTTGCAAAAAATAAAATAAAAAATAAAGTAAACTTGGAATTGGGTTGTGTTTAAAATTCATGACTGAACCTCTTTCTCTCTTCCCTGCCTACCTAAGTAACTTTCTTCAAGGAAAGTGGAAAGCAGTGAAGTGGAAAAGAAAGGAGAGGAAGGGGGATATTTAAATGCCATCCTATCTATCTTCCTTTCTGTCTTTTTTCAAGACGAGCGGGAGTATCTTAAAGTTAGGGAAGACTCCGGTGACCTGTGAGCTTCCCGGCAAATTGAGTCTGAGTCATCGGAGATCGGAGCTGGTTATGCTACCTTTTCTGAGAAAATTCGCTGTCATCCTCAGATTGATTCACTCGTCTTTTCGGAAACTGGGCTGCGAACGTTGGATTAAAAGTCCTCTTCCAACCAAAATGGATTTTTCCATTCGGAAAACATAAAAAGAAAAAAGAAAGCTTTCGAAAATCAGAGTGGGCGGCCCCGATTTTCACGTAGTGTCAGGCCTGGTTAGACGATAGGTAGCCATAACAACATTCGTTCTAGAAATCCAAGGTCATTCTTTGTCTCTGCACACCGCTACACCTGACCGGAACTGAAAGGACGGAAGCTGCCAGCATGGCAGTGGGAGATTGGACTATCCATCGCTCCATCAAAATCCATCACTCCCTACATTTCTTCCCCATCTATTTGCCAGTATTTGACAGGGCCGGATGCCATGATCTTAGTTTCCTTAAGGTTGAGTTTCAAGCCAACTTTTGCACTCTCCTTCTCCCCCCGCATCAAGAGGCTCTTTAGTTCCTCTTCGCCTTCTGCCACTAGAGTGCCTGTCTGAGGTTGTTGATATTTCTCCTGGCAATTTTCATTAAACTAGACATACCCAATTCCTGCAACCGTTCTTGGTAGGTTTTTTGTATGCTCTTCCTACGTTTCTTGCTGGTTAAAGATTCAGGACATATTGTTATCCCTTCTTAAAGCAATACAATACAATAGCAGAGTTGGAAGGGACCTTGGAGGTCTTCTAGTCCAACCTCCTGCCTAGGCAGGAAACCCTATACCATTTCAGACAAATGGCTATCCAACATGACTTCCAGTGTTGGGGCATCCACAACTTCTGGAGGCAACTTCTGTTCCACTGATTAATTGTTCTAACTGTCAGGAAATTTCTCCTGAGTTCTAAGTTGCTTCTCTCCTTGATTAGTTTCCACCCATTGCTTCTTGTCCTGCCCTCAGGTGCTTTGGAGAATAGCTTGACTCCCTCTTCTTTGGGGCAACCCCTGAGATATTGGAAGACTGCTATCCTGTCTCCCCTGGTCCTTCTTTTCATTAAACGAGGCATACCCAGTTCCTGCAACCGTTCTTCATATGTTTTAGCCTCCAGTCTCCTAATCCTCTTGGTTGCTCTTCTCTGCATTCTGGTTGAAGACAACCTCTGATTTCTTTTCTCTCTCTTTTCTCCTTTTTTTCCCAACTCCTGGCTTCCCAACCCCAATGATCTTTGTAGAGAAACATTAAAATCCACTTAGAGAGCCCTTTATTATAAAGACAAACCAACATTCTTACTGGCCCAATCTCATTTCCCTCCCCATCAAACCTTTATTGCCAGCCATTCTCCTTCCTTCGAAGCCACTGCATTATAGGAGGTAATATTTATGAGGCCTTAATAACCAGGCAGCCAGTAAATTCTCTTCTTTCACCACCGTTAGCTCCTGAACACAACACAGCTTAAAATTTATCGAAGCGGGTTTATGGGGAGAAGAATAGATGTCCCCATTATTATTTTGGGGGCATTCATGGAAAGGGCGCCTATAATTCTATATGGTTAAATAGACTTCGCTGTAATGTAATGTAACCGTAGTCAACGGGACAGGATGAGCCATAAAATCGGTTTTAGAGACACGCACAGGAGGGTGTTTATTAGTAGCTGTGTCACTATTAAGCCAAGATCATTAGAACATGGCTATATCTCTAGTCCAAGTTATCTCGGAGATACATAGGACTGGAATAGACATTGTATATCCTCGGTTGCATCATATGTCTATTTGCGATAATAGAGTTAGAAGAAGCTATGAACTTTAATGCACTGTTTTATCCTAACGTTTAGTCAGAATAACAGTGTTGGAAGTGCTTAAATCATTATTTAAATAATAATTATTTAAATAATAAACTTGCCACAACGTCTGGTGGCAGGTGGTTCCACTGATTAATTGTTCTTGCTGTCTATTTTCAATCACAGAGTGAGGAGAAGTTATGAAGGTCACCTGATTTAATATACCACTCCTGTTTTCTCCTAATGTTTAGTCAGAACGACGGAGTTGGAAGGGACCTTGGAGGTCTTCTAGTCCAACCCCCTGCTCAAGCAGGAGACCCTAGTCCATTTTAGACAAATGGTTGTCCAATCTCTTCTTAAAAACTTCCAGTGTTGGAGCATTCACAACTTCTGGAGGGAAGTTCTTCCACTGATTAATGGTTCTCACTGTCAGGAAATTTCTTCTTAGTTCTAAATTGGTTCTCTCCTTGATTAGTTTCCATCCATGGTTTCTTGTCCTGCCCTCAGGTGCTTTGGAGAATAGCTTGACTCCCTCTTCTTTGGTGCAGCCCCTGAGATAGTGGAAGACTGCTATCATGTCTCTCCTGGTCCTTCTTTTCATTAAACTAGACATCCCCAGTGGCGCGTAATGGAGGAAGCTCCCGTGACTTGTCCCAGCTTCTGCCAACCTAGCCGTTCGAAAACATGTTAAAAAATAGTAGAAAGTAGGAAAACAGGAGCCACCTTTGGTGGGAAGGGAACGGCGTTCCGTGAGCCTTGGGCGTTGAGTCATGCCGGCCACATGACCACAGAGACATCTTCAGACAGCGCTGGCTCTTCGGCTTTGAAACGGAGATGAGCACCGCCCCCTAGAGTCGGGAACGACTGGCACAGATGTGCAAGGGGAACCTTTATTTTACAGAACCATTCAGCTTTATTTTTCATTGTGAGTCTACAGCTGGAGCTCGGTAAGCAAATGACTCAAAACCTTTGCAGTTTTGTTCAAGGTCAATTGTTCATTCCAATGTTAAAAAGAAAACTTATTTGGACCATTCGTAGGATGGTTTTCCCTGCTTCTGAATTCAAATATTCTCTCAAATGGAATGACGGTGAGTTATAAGAGATTTCTGATCTCTCTCTCTAACAAACCGTGTCTGATCTTGACAAGCTTTTGAAAACGGTTCCTCAAAAGACATTAATGAAGGAGGATTGTAAAAAGAAATTAAAATATTTTCCCCCAAAAATAATTTAGGTGAAGGGTCTCATTTAGCAATCGTTTGGCATGCGTTATTAGGCTTTTATTCGAGAGTAGCCGATAAGCTGGCATTGCCCGTGTATTTATTTATAAGGGAAAAATGTCTGGATCAAATGTAATTTCCAGTATTGGATTTTGCCCCTTATGAGAGGGAGCCCCCTTGTGGAGTACTGTGAAGCCGTTACCATGACAACTCCACTGCGCTGTACAGGAGAAGCCGTTTTACGGCAATACAGTCGAAGCCATTTTAAGGCACAATAGGCTGTATCTTAACAGAACACTCCAAGTGGTGTTAGGGGTGTCATACCCTCACATATTTGTTTCTAGAGAGTAAATCATCTGTGTACCAAGTTTGGTTGAAATTGCTTGAGGCTTTCCAGAGTTATGCTGAAACATACATACATACAGCCGTTTTTATGTATATAAAAGAAAGGAAGGAAGGAAGAAGGGGAAGGGAAAGGAGAAAGAAAGAAAGAAAGAAAGAAAGAAAGAAAGAGAGAGAGAGAGAGAGAGAGAGAGAGAGAGGGAAAGAAAGAAAGAAAGAAAGAAAGATTCTCATTTAGCAGGGAATAGATTATGTTATAGAACATAATGTACTAAAAAAAAGAACATACATACATACAGCCGTTTTTATCTATATAGAAGAAAGAAAGAAAGAAAGAAAGAAAGAAAGAAAGAAGGAAGGAAGGAAGGAAGGAAGGAAGGAAGGAAGGAAGGAAGGAAAGAAAGATTCTCCTTTAGCAGGGAATAGATTATAGAACATAATGTACTAAAAAAAAAGAACATACATACATACAGCCGTTTTTATCTATATAGAAGAAAGAAAGAAAGAAAGAAAGAAAGAAAGAAAGAAAGAAAGAAAGAAAGAAAGAAAGAAAGAAAGAAAGAAAGGGAGGAGGAAGGAGAAGGGGAAGGAGAAAGAAAGAAAGAAAGAAAGAAAGAAAGGAGGGAAAGGAGGGAGGGAGGGAAAGGAGGGAGGGAGGGAAAGGAGGGAGGGAGGAAGGGAAGGAAGAGAGAGAGAGAGAGAGAGAGAGAGAGAGAGAGAGAGAGAGAGAGAGAGAAAGAAAGAAAGAGAAAGAAAGAAAGAAAGAAAGAAAGAAAGAAAGAAAGAAAGAAAGAAAGAAAGAAAGAAAGAAAGAAAGAAAGAAAGGAAGAAAGGAAGAAAGAAAGATTCACGTTTAGCAGGGAATAGATTATTTTATAGAACATAATGTACTAAAAAAAGAGAGCCAAAAGAAAACATAAGCTATTTGGAATGAGATAAAGAGTCAAGACGAATTAAAGAATTTCCAGAGAAGGTAAGTATTTCTCAACCAATTAAGTCAGTTACAAACACCATTATCAAGAGAAATGAAATAAAAATGAGTTATGTAAAGCCAAAATAACAAAAAAAAACCTCTGAGTTTGCAAATAAACCAGAGGAAGTGGCCAGCATATAAATTACACAACGAAAAAGAAAACTATCTTAAAATTACAAGGGGGAGACTCTATGTTAATGGATGGTGAGGTCGCACAAAAAGCATTTTATGGATATTATTCCTACTTGTATAAAGGAAGTGACATCTCTTTAGAGAAAATAGATGAATGTCTAGAGATTTGCATAAAACAGGAAAAAAACTCTGCTCGTGATTTATGGTTTTGATGATTAGACAGGATAGATTATAAAGAGTTATGCCATAGCTATAAAGTAAGAGGTAAATTTATAATTATACAGATAATTTGCTGTAAAGGAGAAGCTACTTTTCTCTATCGTTTTTTTTCCTTTCCTTTTCTTTTTCTCCTTCCCCACTCCTTTTTTGGCTCTTTTACTTTTCTCTTTGGTTTTTCTTTTTCTTAAAATATTTTTTTTTTAAGTAGCCTTAATAAAAATTATAGATATATAGACAACATCAGTAAAACATTGCATCCCATTGCAATTAAATCTTCTCATAGTCCTTCCAGTGGTGGGATTCAAAAATTTTACTACCTGTCCTGTGGGCGGGGCTTGGTGGGCATGGCATGGCTTGGTGGGCGTGGCAGGGGAAGGACACTGCAAAATCTCCATTCCGTCCACACTCCAGGGGAAGGATACTGCAAAATCTCCATTCCGTCCACACTCCAGGGGAAGGATACTGCAAAATCTCCATTCCCTCCACACTCCAGGGGAAGAATACTGCAAAATCTCCATTCCCTCCCCACTGCAGGGGAAAGGATACTGCAAAATCCTCATTCCTTCCCCACTGTAGGGGAAAGGATACTGCAAAATCCCCATTCCCTCCCCACTCCAGGGGAAGGATACTGCAAAATCCCCATTCCCTCCCCACTGCAGAGGAAGGATACTGCAAAATCTCCATTCCCTCTCCACTCCAGGGGAAGGATACTGCAAAATCCCCATTCCCTCCACACTCCAGGGGAAGGATACTGCAAAATCTCCATTCCCTTCTCACTCCAGAGAAAGGATACTGCAAAATCTCCATTCCCTCCACACTCCAGGGGAAGGATACTGCAAAATCTCCATTCCCTCCACACTCCAGCGGAAGGATACTGCAAAATCCCCATTCCCTCCCCACTCCAGGGGAAGGAGACTGCAAAATCATCTTCCCGGCGCACGCATGCAGCTGCAGACATGCGCCCCCCCCCCATTTCGGCCCTCAGGTTCGCCAACACTGACCTACAGCTTCTGAAGGCAAGTTGTTAGCTTGGTTGGGTTTGTTTGGAGTTTTGATGCTTTTGAAACGCCAAAATTGCCCTTCTTGGAGGGAAAAAAAGCAAGAAAGGAAGATCAGGAAGAACACGAAAGCTGAGCTGGCAACTCACTTTTGAGTTTGCGGCTGCAAAATTTTGCATCAATAATTTATTGACCTCTGGCTAAGGACTGGAGGTTAAGCGCTCTTTGCTAGCAACGGTTTCGTAAATGCAGCTCTTTGCTAGACCGAGCGAAATTATCTTTCCCTTTCCCCAATCCATAGCCCTTATGCATCATTAGGGTTATCATTTTTGGTTCCTTTCTTTTTGTGTGTGTGTGTGTGTGTGTGTGTCTTTATTCACCCGTTCCACAGATAGTTTCCAAGTGGTGTTATTTCACCTCCTCTCCTCCGATAATGTACCCACATCGTACAACGGGAGCATCAAATAGAACGTTGACTTCTTATCGGCCGGGAAAACAGCTTGGACTGTTTTCTCGCTGCAAAAATAAAATAAAATAAAATGCATTTCTCACTATCTTATCTTCTCATAAACAAACTCGGATTTGCAGGCTGGGAGAGGGAAATAAAATAAATACATCTCCGAGGACTTTCAAGAGAAGTGGGTTGTTTTTTTATTCTTCCACTCCTGGTTTTTAAGGGGTGTTTGTGTGCACCTTAAATTTCTCATTCAGTTTCTTTTGGAAATCTTCAAGGTGTTTTTTTTTTTTTTAAGAATTGACTTTTGTTTGTTTGTTTTTTTATTTTTCTTAAGGACATACTTTTGTGTTTCCCCTTTCTTTCTTTCTTTCTTTCTTTCTTTCTTTCTTTCTTCCTTCCTTCCTTCCTTCCTTCCTTCCTTCCTTCCTTCCTTCCTTCTTTCTTTCTTTCTTTTTCTTTTTCGGCGTGAAGTTGTTGGTTTTTTTTTTTAACATATAAAAATTCCATTTACAATTAAACAGTGTGTTATCATGGTACAAAAAAGTTTTGCAAGATAATAACCATGGTGTTTACAAAGGTGTTCATTACAATACAATACAATACAATACAATAGCAGAGTTGGAAGGGACCTTGTAGGTCTTCTAGTCCAACCCCCTGCATGGGCAGGAACCTTATACCATTTCAGACAAATGGCTGTCTAACATCTTTTTAAAGACTTCCAGGGTTGGGGCATTCACAACTGCTGGAGGCAAGCTGTTCCAGAGGTTAATTGTTCTTACTGTTAGGAAATTTCTCCTTAGTTCTAAGTTGCTTCTCTCCTTGGTTAGTTTCCACCCATTGCTCCTTGTCCTGCCCCCAGGTGCCTTGGAGAAAAGTTTGGCTCCCTCTTCTTTGTGGCACCCTCTGAGATATCGGAACACTGCTATCATGTCTCCCCTGGTCCTTCTCTTCATCAAACTAGACATACCCAGCTCCTGCAGCCGTTCTTCATATGTTTTAGTCTCCAGTCCCCTAATCATCTTGGTTGCTCTTCTCTGCACTCTTTCCAGAGTCTCCACTTCTTTTCTACATCGTGGTACCACTTGCAGTATTCCAAGTGTGGCCTTACCAAGGCACCATACAGTGGCATTAACACTTCACGCGATCTAGATTCTCTCCCTCTGTTGATGCAGCCTAGAACTGTGTTGGCTTTTTTGGCAGCTGCTGCACACTGCTGGCTCATATTTAAATGGTTGTCCACTAGGATTCCGAGATCCCTCTCACAGTTGCTACTATTGAGCAAGGTACCACCTATACTGTACTTGTGCATTTGGTTTTTCTTGCCTATATGTAGGACCTTACTTTTTTCACAATTGAATTTCATTTTATTAGACAGTGCCCAATGTTCAAGTTTGTCTAGATCCTTCTGTATCTTAAGCCTATCTTCTGGAGTGTTGGCTATTCCTGCCAGCTTGGTGTCGTCTGCGAATTTGATGAGTTCCCCATTTATCCCCTCATCCAAATCGTTGATGAAGATGTTAAAGAGTACTGGGCCTAAAACAGAGCCTTGGGGGACTCCACTGCATATTACATTGGTATTAATATAAATAGCAAAGTGCCCAAGGAGCTGCTGAGACAGTTCCACAGAGGAATGATTGAGTCGGTCATCTGCACCTCCATCACTGTCTGGTTTGGCTCTGCAACCCAACAAGACAGACGGAGACTTCGGAGGAGAATCAGAACTGCAGAAGAAACCATGGCTGCCAGCCTGCCTCCCATGGAGGACCTGCCCACTGCAGGAGTCAAAAAGAGGGCTGTGAAAATGTCCACAGACCCCTCGCATCCTGGACATCAATTGTTTCAACTCCTACCCTCAAAACGACACTATAGGGCACTGCACACCAAGACAACTAGACACAAGGACAGTTCTTTTCCCAAATGCCATCACTCTGCTAAACAACTAATTCCCTCAACACTGTCAAGCCATTCACTAAGGTTGCATTACTGTTACTATTAATCTTCCCATTGTTCCTATCAGCCATCTCCTCCCACTTTTGACTGCTCTGTTGCTTGTATCGTTATGATTTATATTGATGTTGATTGTTTCCTGATTGCTTATTTGTGCCCTGTGACTATCATCGAGTGTTATACTTTATGATTCTTGACGAATGTATCTTTGTCTTTTTATGTACATGGAGAATATATGCACCAGACAAATTCTTTGTGTGTCCAATCACATTTGGCCAATAAATAATTCTATAATAAATAATTCCTCGAGTCCCTTCAGGGAGAGAGAGCGGGTTATAAATTAAAAAAATATTATTATTATTATTATTATTATTATTATTATTATTATTATTATTATTATTATTATTATTATTATTTTATTCATTATTAAATTTATACCCCGCCCTTCTCCTTGTTAGGACCCAGGGCGGCGCACAGGCATCATTTTTATTATTATTATTATTATTATTATTATTATTATTATTATTATTATTATTATTATTATTATTATTATTATTATTATTATTATTATTATTCTATTCTATTCTCTATTCTTACTCTTATTCTACTCTTGTTATTCTATTCTCTATTCTCTATTCTTATTCTATTCATTCTATTCTTATTCCATTCTATTCCATTCTTATTCTATTCTATTCCTATTTTATTCTTATTCTATTCTATTCTCTATTCTTATTCTATTCTTATTGTTATTCTATTCTCTATTCTTTATATTCTTTCTATTCTCTATTCTTTATATTCTATTCCATTCTATTCTATTCTTATTCTATTCTATTCCTATTTTATTCTTATTCTATTCTATTCTCTATTCTTATTCTATTCCTATTCCTAATCCGATCCGATCCAATCCAATCCAATCTCTATTCTATCCTATCCTAATTCTGTAATAATAAAACTAATAATCCTAATATTTGCTTTTCTATCTCCCTTGTTTCATTAATCCCTTTCTTATATTTCCATATTTTCAACTTCTGCTTTGATTAGCTAACCCTTGATCATTCCCCCTTCCTGGCTGTCAAAACTGGGCTGGTTTTCACCCTCGGTCCTCCTATTTTGAGCATCGATGTAAGTGTTGCTTGTTGGTCATTAGGCTTTTGGGGAGATCTGGCTTTACGATTCTGGCCCTCAAAATCTCCCTCCTCCTTTTTCCAGGTTTCTTCCTTCTTCCTTTGCTGGGGAAAAAATAAATAAAAACAACCCACCTTGAATCTGGAGCTGTTTGAGAAAGTGCCATGTGACGTGAAGGTCAGCGATGAATTTTTAAATTTTTCTCTTTTCGGGCAGGCTGACATCAAAAGCCTTAACGGGTGCATTAAATCACAGGCAATGGAAATGGATTAGAATATGCAACGAGGAAATTGCAGGGCTGCCAAGTAAGCAAGGATTGATTCCGAGAGTCCTTTCGCTCCCCCTCCCCCACAATCCCCTATCCTTTGGGAAACTACATCAAATGTTCCTTGTAGAACATCCATTTTAGAATAGCAATCGCTCGATCAGAATAGAGCTGGAAGGGACCTTGGAGGTCTTCTAGTCCAACCCTCTGCTCAAGCAGGGGACTATTTTGGACAGGAAGGAAGGAGAAAGGGAGGAAAAAGAGAAGGAAGGAAGGAAGGAAGGAAGGAGGGAGAAAGGGAGGAAAAAAGGAAAGGAAGGAAGGAAAGGGAGGGAGGGAGGAGGAAGATCCAGCACTGTCCAAAGATGTCTCCATGGCCCAACCCCCTGCTCAAGCAGGAGACCATTTCAGACAGGGAGGAAGGAGGGAGGGAGAAAAAAAGGAAATGAACGAAGGGAAGGAGGAAGGGAGAAAGAAAAAGAGAAGGAAGGAAGGAGGAAGGAAGAAAGGAAGGAAGGAAAAAGGAAAGGAAGGAAAGAAAGGAAGGAGGAAGGGATGGAGGAAAAAGGAAAGGAAGGAAGGAGGGAGGGAGGAAGAAGAGCCAGCACTTTTATTACCGCCATAGACCAGAGCAAATAAAGACACTCAGTAAATATATAATTAAAAATTCTAGTAAGGTAAATACTAGAA